>JAQGAF010001699.1:0-28383 GCA_034687865.1 Kryphioiulus occultus
AGTTATCCGAAAATCCGGATATTCGTCATTATCGAACGTCAATACATCAGTATTGCCCTTACACGATCCGTATTACTATCCGTATTCGTCTTAACTGATAGTAATAATTCCCGTGTAGGGTCCCTTAAGTTATCTGAAAATTTGGATAATTTGCACTAACAGTATTCAGTTATCAGTTGGAAAATTTGCACTATCAGTATTAATATCCGTATCTGTTGAAACTAACAGTATTACTAGCCGTGTGGGGTCCCCTAAAGACTAAATGGGATGGTGAGTACCAGCCTCTGTTTGACTATTTTGAGCCCCTACAGGGAGGGCCAACAGCTGGAATGGAAAATGGTGTAGCGTATACAGCTGGCAGACTTATCACCGGTAAATACCGGCAACATGCGAAGATCCTGGTAGATCCTGGAAGATGCGAAGATGGTGGTAGATCCTGCTATTCCAATTCACTTATGGAACTCCTAGCCTATTCGGATCCCTACTAGTGGTTTTATTTCTTGCGTGTCATAAAGGGGACCCTACACTGTTACTAATACTGTCAGTCACTTTAGAATCAGTAGAATTGACAGTATGCGTAAATATTTTTGCGACCCTGCATGATCAGTACTTTACTGTCAGTAAAAATCTCAGGATCATCGTGGACTTTTTTGAGTGAGGTTCTAAAGTACCACGTACACATAAAAATGAAAGGCAAAATCAGGATCATGGAGACTTACAAGGCTTATTTAGCGATAATGACTGTACGATGATGATTGAGAAAAACAGCGGAAAATGTGTTCTCATACGAATTTCTTTGACGAAATCCAACGTACGTGGCACACTGGCACGTCCGTCTTCCATGACTGCTGGCGCAGTACTGACAGATTTACTGAAGAGCGCGCCTTACACGGTTAGTATTTCTGTCAATACCTCGATACTGACAGTAGTTATCCGAAAATCCGGATAAATCCCCTTCAGCAGTTGGAAATCAGTGCCTGCCATCAGACATTGGAATTCTTAATTCTCTTTACGTTTCAAGAGATTCAATTTAACAATGATAATAGTGACCCTCCTAATGCAGTGGTAATTGCCGATTAAATTGGGTTGATGGATTACACTACACACATGGTATTCACTTACTGATTGTAGGGCACTGAGTTGAATTGAAATTGAATTGACCAGCAGGCCTTGGTTTGACAATTTTGGAGACATTTGCATGACTGGATCATGTAATGCAAGTTTTTCTGTTAAAGTCTAATTGAGTGATTTGTTGTGGCATTGACTTCTTGAGGTTTTGCATTCCTGAGCGTCGATCTAGGCTCTTCTTGGAGTTTCTAAAGCTTTTAAAGCATGCCAGGAAATGAGGTTCGGTAGCAGACTGTTTAATTTATTTAAACATTTTGTTAACCACAACTTTTGAGTTTGGTTTCTTCTTGTCCTCAGCGTAAGTGTTTGCTGCACCCTATTCAAACATCGATAAATCGGATAGGATTTACATCAGAAATATTTTGCTGGCGAACATTTCCTGTGTGGTCCCACAATTTTGTGTTCTTCGCTACTGAACAACATAGAAATTCCCAGCATGAAATTTCCAAAATACACGCTTTGCTGCGTTCTCTAGGACTGGTAAATCGTAAAATTAATCCCTAGGAAATTGTGTGAATTATGTCAGCCAACATAACTGTTCCATATCAGTAAATCACTTAGCATGAAGTAAGTGCTGAAATCCCAAATGTCCAAAAAGTCGATCGAGAATGTGCCGCTAATTGTCCCACTCGAGAAAATTGACAGCTGGCCAAAAAAGCGAATAAACTTGTTAAGATTAGCACAGTATCAAGATTTTTGCTGAATTTTAGGCGAATAATAATTGCCCGACTAGTGTGCGACTTTCACCAAAATTCTTGAAAGTCACATGTTCCAAGTCCGAGGTTAATGACAACCCTATGACCCCATGAAACGCTCGGTGGGTTGAGATAGAAACGGATGAGTCAAAGTTTTTGCTAATTGCTGAACAGATTTTCCAATTTTCAAGATTAGATTATTTGGGCGAAAAGAGACGCTCGTTCAAGGCCAATGTTGCGATTAAAACGTAGGATGCTAGTTGTGAGAGAACTTGCAGAACCGAGGATTTGACACGTCTGCTGAACCTTCCGTAGAGTAGTTGAAAAAAGCTGCAGGGGGTGTGTTACGTGTATTCAAATTGGTAACTGGGACGAGTAGTGAATGCAAAAGACCAATCCTTCGTTGACCCCCTGCCTGGATCTTTTCCCTGAAACGCGTTTTTAATTGTTCTCGGTTTCCTTGGATCGAAAGGTAACAAAAAAGGCAGCAACACGTCATTCGAGAATGTGTGTCACCTATAAATACGCGACAAAATGCGTTACCTTCATCTACTTCCAGTTATTAGCGTGACCGCCAAACTGCAACTCGTTGGTCGCGATCGATCGTGCTGATAATTTTTCACCATTTTTCCACCGCTAGCCTTAACCAGCCCTGACCAACAGCGTACACTTATGGGACAGGCTGTGGATAACTTTGGATGCAAAAGTCATCTTTCGCTCGGGCCGCTGAACCATCAGCTGAACAGGATAAGGTTCCCGGCAACGTCCAAGGAATACCGAAAACTCACCAGGAATGCTAAATTCTAAAGCCACGAGTGCGGCGATCTAACTCACAACACCGTACCTCGTGGACGATGTGACTGCGTGGTTACGGCAAAGAAATTTGCGATGTAACTGATTGGCCCCCACCTGCGATTCCACCGTCAAGCTGATTTTGTACGCCCGTGACCATCGACTGTAGCCTGTCGCACCTGACACGCACTCAAAGCTTAATTTTTTACTTATTTATTTTTTCTTACAATGTCTTCCAGCATCACTCATCACCTCCAAGTTGGACTTAAAAGTGAGTAGAACTGTGAATATGTCGCTGTTTTTGTTATGCAATTATGTGGAAGCGTACCAAACCCCCATAGACTCTCAAAGTCAACAACGAAAAAATGTATATTTTGACGTTTAACTTTACTCCCACAAACTAAAATCTGGAAAATCTGGGAACCTCAGGGAATTTTACATTCAACCTGGAAAACAGGGAATTTTGAATTGAAACCTGGAATTTTTCAGTATCAAACATGTATTTTGTGGTAAACGTTTTCAAAGAAATGGTAATAAAATCCACCATTGGGTTATGTTTTATTGGTAACGTTGATTAAAATCCTACCATTTGAAATGTTTTTCTAAAAATTTCGCCTGTGGCAGTATTAATCTTTCTGGTAAACTTTTCAAGAGATTACACCTAAAGTCGTTGTTCATGATCTTGTTTTTGTAAAAAAAATCCCTCATCAATTCCATTCGTTATTATTTTTATTTGCAAAACAAAAAAACATTTAAAGGAAAACATACCTAAAACACATTATTTATTGTAGTTTTTCAAAGAAATGTTCGTAAAATCAATCATTAGGATACGTTTTATAGGTAATGTTGAGTAAAAGCCTACCATTTGAAATGATTTTCAAATAATTTCACCTATTGGCATTTCATTATTTGTTAGCTTTCAGAAAGTAATATTCGCCATGTTCATTGTTTTCCAAATTTAGTTTTAACTTCTAAAATTTACCATGATGTTGAAGCAAACATCCTATGTTTTTCAACCTAAATTGACAACTTCGTGAAAATAATTTTGAAAACCACAACACTACCTATAAATTAACACAAAAGTTATTTCGGGAATGAGCAATAAAACACTAATAAATCAATCACTTTCAATAATAAATATTAGAAGCTACTGTAAAGATACAACTGAAAATGTCATTTGACTAAAAATGTTCTCTGCAGTTCCATCCAGACAGAACGAAATGTTATTTGATTAAAATTATTTTGCGCGAATATTGTTTATCTTAATCATTCATGTAGTTAACAATTTAAAAGTCGTTTTAATGTGTATCAAATTTTGCACAGGCATCACTTTATCTGCAGTATCTCAAATAGATATCTAAACATTTTGGAAAATCAGATACTAACTTTGGAATCCCCAGGGCATAAGTGTCAAAATCTCGACGAAAAAATTAGGGATTTACCAGGAAATTTTCGAATAAAGAGGTAGGTTTAGGGAAAATCAGAGAATTTTAAATGGGTTGGTTGGACTTTCCATTTTAGGTTTATGTACGCTTGTACATGTAGATGCATGCATGAGTGGTGGAAAAGATTACAAAACAAATTTTTCAATTGGAAAACTCTGAATTGATTTAATGATAATGTAAGTGAATCGGATTTTTAGTTGGTAACAAACATGTTAAAATGTAGTACTGATGTGCTACATTTTAACACGTTTATTACCATCTGAACACCCAACTACCAATTTTCATCCAATCACCCAATTACCAACTAAAAATAAAATGCATTTATCGATTAAAAAGATCAAGGTTACATTACCTGGAAATCTGGGAAACATCAAGTAAATGGAAATTTTAAGAGATTGGACCACCCTGTACACGTTTTTAGGGAAGGTTGTGATATTTGCCTTCTTCACGATAAGTTTAAAATAACTTGCATGCACGGGAAAGGGAGAGATATTGTTGGATGAAATGCTGGGGGTTTTATTGATGTGAATATAATAGAAAATTCAACTGCGCAACATATCGAACAATATGCTCATTCATCCATTTCTGAAAATAACGTGTTTGGGAAAATATTTGATAGCAGGTGGTTGTGCAGAAAGACCATGTAATAATGTGCGGGTTTCTAGTGAAGGAAGCGGAAGCATATTTTTTGCAAATGATACAATTTTATCTTTTGCAATGGATAGTTTTTGGAACTGTTCAGTGCAAGGTTATGATGATAAATTGAAACTCCTACTCTGCTTGGGGCTCATAATTTAATTATAATTTAATGGGAATTTCAATGGAAATCGCTGCTGATTGAGGGGCATGTTCAAGGGAACAATGAGGAATTCCCTTGCATAAATCCGAAAAAGCCATGAAAGTTTGATGAATGCATTTTTTTCTGTGATGAAGGTTATACTAAATTCTGTCAGACAAGATCGAGGGCGATAGCCATTTTTTTAGATTCCATATAATGCTAATTGCCACGGTTTCTTTTTATGGCCCACATTCCCCACTACTCACATATGGCTTAAAATTTGGGAAATAAATTCTCCAATCAGTGAATCGTTTGAGCTGAACGTGATCAAATGATTACGGTTACATGTACTGTGAAAAGGCAATTTAGTATTAGTCCATAAAGCTCTGTGGATATTGACAACCATAAAGTCACCAATGTTGGATGTGACAAAACAAACTTCTGGAATGTTTTACCCAGAATGCACACCTGAGAAAGTTAAATCTTAGATTTTTTTGTTCAGGGTCGAGAATGGAGAAATCAAGTCAATGGAGAAACCTCATTTTACCTTCCTTTTAATAACCACATTCTTGGGGACTATATCTAACGCATTAGAACCTGTCTAAACTAATATCCTTGGGGCCAGTGCTGGATATTAATTTAGAGAGGTTATTAGTTTGGCCTGGCTGGGGAACTTTATTCAGGATGACTAGTCGTCTGGAAAACCTGTAAATGTCAGGGAAATTGATTTAGTCTGGAAAACTCAGGCAAACGTCAGGGAAATTCAAATAATATCTGGACATTTATTGTGCCACAACGATTTTGATTGGTACAGTACAAGTATATCAGAGAAGCATCACAAAATTGAGATCTACTTTTTCTAAAAATGTCGCCTATGGCGTTTTCGTTATCGTTAACACTTCCTAATATTTCTTATGAAAATTCCACAAAAATTCACCGAAAATGCATTATTTCTGTTATTTTTTTTTTAAATTTCGCCTACGGCGTTCCTAAATGATAAATATCGTAGCTGGATGCGTATAAAATATTTCAACAAAAAAAAAATTCACTACAGTGTACAGTGTTTCTATCATTATGAACAATTTTTAAAATTTCGACTGAAGTCCTCAGAAATGCAATGTTTGAAGTCTAGTAGTTTCAACCACTAGTGTTTGCATCGTTATTAATATTAATACACTAAAAATCCATTATTTCTTGTAATTTTTCAAAAATGTCGTCTATGGCGTTCTCTTTATTATTAATATTATTTATTCTTTTTACAAAATTGTTAGCTAATCCCATCATTTCGTGATCAGATCTACATTTGTAAAATTTCCGCCATGTGGAATTTGTATGCGTCAAATCTATGCCAAAAATGTGCTAAATCTTTGAAAAGTGTTTCTTGAAATGGTCTGAAAAATTTCCAGAAAGTGTCTGTAAAACCTGGAAAAGTCAGGTAAATTGAATTGAAGATTTTACCCGTCACCCTGCTTATTAGCCATAGCTTGCAAAAGTTGTGAGATCATTAAAAACCAATGCAAAAAATTATTGAATATCAGGTTATGGAAGTTAATTTGATTTAACATGGGTCCCTCGTCAGGACCAGCACCTGATATTGGTTTAGAGAGGATCTTAATTTAGACAGGACTGATTCTAATTGAACAAGATTATGGTCACTCTGCATACTAATCCACATGTACGTTACATTCTAGTGACCTTACAACCAAATGCGTTTCAAACTAACACGTTGCATTTTCATTTTTCAGTGCTAGTATTTTGCCAAGGAATTTCCTCCCTCGCTTCTTTCTTGAAATGCACAACGCCAGTATCCCCAGAGTGTCTTGCTCTCCAGAGGTTTCTGTGAACGGCCAAGACCCTCAGTACACGCGGCTGCGCAAGCGAAAGAAAAAAGACAGTGACAAAATGGTGTCCGAGGCAGACAACGAGAACCTGTGCAACGGGACGGCGGGTGACCGACGACGCGGCTCCAAGATCGAGATCCGGCTGACCAGCAGCAACGACTCGTACAAGCCGCTGATCAATTCGCCCTCGTCCGACACGGTGACCCTCTGCACCGAGCAGGATGAACTGGAAATGACGAACCTGGAGGAGGCCAAGCTCCTCGAGCTGGGAGAGGATGGTGCGACCACGCAGACACCATCGCCGGAGAGTTCCGTGGTCATCGTGGAGGCCGAGGAGACTGCATGCACTATTGCGTGGCAGGTGGCCATCCCGTTCCTCATCGCCGGCCTGGGCATGGTAGGAGCGGGATTGGTGCTGGACATTGTGCAGGTCTGTTCGTGCCCTCGTATCTGAAATCGTCAGAATCATCGTAATTGGGTATTGTTACAATTGCTTTTCATGGTTTTAACAGCACTGGGAAGTCTTTGTCGAAGTATCCGAAGTGTTCATACTCGTGCCAGCACTCTTGGGGTTGAAGGGCAATTTGGAAATGACGTTGGCGTCCAGGTTGTCAACACAGGTAAGTTGATCTTAACTGCAATCAAAAATTTGGAAAAGATCACTTGATGTAAATAACTTTATTCATGACATTAACGTGAATAAAGTTATTTTCAACTGAAAGTGAGTTTACACTGTATAACAAAGCAAGTTATATTTCAAAGTTAGCTTGTTTGAAAATGGGAAAAAAAATATATTTGACATTTTGTAGTATTAATAATCCACGTAATCGATTGATGCTATCTTTGATGTAAATAACACTGCTTTTCCACAGCATAAATTTTTTTTTTCCGCTTTTCATCTGAAAGTGCGTTTACATTGTATAACAAAGTGTGTTATATTGCAAAGTTATACAGCTTGTGTGAAAATGGGAAGAGCAAATATTATTTAACACCTTGTAGTATTGATGACCCACGTAATTGAGTGTTATGTATTAAGTTGTAATATAGTTAAAAACTAATTTATTTAACAATGTTTTGTGATATGGCGTAAACACACTGTGCGTAAACACATTGTGGAATGGGAATACCGAAATAATTCGTAGGAAACGTGAACTAGAATCCTCTACCATAGAAAACCTTAAATTGTTAGGGAAAATAGATTTGCTTAGCTTTGAAAAAGTCAATGAAATTTAACAGATTATTGCATTTTGCACAGCTGGATATTGGAGAGAAGACAATCAAGAAAAAGAAAATTAATAATGAAATCGTGAATTAAAAATCTAATCTAAGTTTGCTGCTTTCACAGTATATAATTTTTTTCTGCTTTTTTTCTGCCAGGAAAATTGGAAAGGCCTGGAAATTTTTAGGATTGTCACGCCCTATTTGATTAACACAAAAATGAAGAGATTAAATTGTCAATTTGTTCTTCCTAATGAAAATCTGTGTTCGATCTTAAGATCCTGTTTATAAGGGATAAATGTAACATTATATTGACATATTTTTGTATGTTCAATGGTCAGGGTGTCAGGGAAATTTGTTTTAAAACCTTTAAAAGTCAAGGCAATTAAAAATTTAAATTCTTGATGAGCACCTTTCGGAGTTTTTTTAGATTTCTGGTGTTCACCTTATGACCATTTGAGGTCAATTATTGAACTGATTCTTTAATTTATCTTTTTGTAACTTTGTTGACTTACAGGCCAATTTGGGGCACATGGACAGTCGATCTGAAATGTGGCAAATGATTATCGGCAACTTGGCCTTAATCCAGGTAACGAAGGGATCCCATGCTGAACTTTCATGATACTCAGCGAGCTTTACCGTTCTTTGCGAATGTTATTCTTAATTTTCGTCTGTAATGCTAATAGTGTCAAGCCACAGTGGTCGGATTTTTGGCATCCATGGCGGCTGTGGTGATGGGTTGGATTCCTGATGGCGTTTTCCAACTGAAGCATGCCTTGCTGCTTTGCGCCAGCAGCCTAGTTACTGCATCAGTGGCTAGTTTCGTTTTAGGTAAGTGTTCACCATTTCTGTATTTTTGATTTGTAATAGCGAGTGAAATTTTTTTAATGGAGTGTTTGAATTTTAGGTGTGATCATGGTGGGTGTCGTTGTGTTATCTCGTAAATGCAACATAAATCCGGATAACGTAGCAACTCCTATTGCCGCTAGTCTGGGCGATCTCACTACTTTATCTCTTCTGGCAGGCATCAGCAGGTCCTTGTATAATGCCTTGGGTAAGTGTGTTTCAGTGTTCTGACAGTTATAAGTTTTGGTGAATATGTTGCATTTTCCGATTATGTTTAATCTGCTGTGCATGATGTGATACCAAGTGTTCAAAATGAAAGTGTTTGAAATGAATTGGCTTCTATAGAATATTGCCTTTTTTATCATCTGTTTTTCACAAATTGGTAGTGCCTAGGATTACATTTCATATGGGAAAGTCAGGGAAATGAAAAGTATCAGGGAATGTCTTGGAATTCGTCAAATTTCGTGAAAAAGTCAGGGAAATTGAAATAGTGTATTATTTTCTTAATTTTTGAACTTTTTTTTGCAAAAATTTCGACTGAGGCACGCCTAAATTCTTAGCAAATGTATGAATAGAATTTTATTAAAGTTGCCACTGCATTTCCTTAATTATTATTTCTCAATATTTAGTTTCTAAAAAATGCTGCCTTTCGCGATCCTAAATTATTACTATTGCTAAGCAAATTTTTGTATGGCAACATTAACTAAAACCTATCATTAAAAAACCTATCGTTAAAAAAAATTGTCTGCAGCATTTCTTAAAGTCCACAAGAATATAGTACTGTATTATTGAAAGGTGCATTTTTACAAAAATTGCAATTCATTACTTGTGATCTAAATCTCCGAAAATTTTCGCCTATGGCGTATTAAACTTTCGATTGTGTGCAATTTCCTGTAAAATGTCAGGAAAATTATGAAAAGTTGTCAGGGAATGTTAGCGAAATGGCTGCAAGTTGTCAGGGAATTTGAGTGGGAACTCTGGAAAGGCTGATTTTCCCATGACTAAATGTAATCTGAAGGCATTTTTCTTCTCGCAAAACGTAAAATGTTGAGAAACAGCGTAAAGAAAGTTTTTTTGATTTGTTACAATTTTCCAGTAAAATCATGATCTATCATTTTGACTCGTGTAGATGAGCAAGTGTGGCTGTCACCAAGCATCATTTGTGTCTCGTTGCTTCTCACGCCATTGTGGGTGGTGATCGCTAAACGTAATCATTACACCAAGAAAGTTTTGTACACTGGGTGGACGCCGGTCATATCAGCAATGGGTATCAGTAGGTTGGTAACTCTTTCCTGTTTTTTTCCTTATTTGTATTTTAAAATATAGTTCACTAAAAATTGATATTTTTTATTTTTTTTTTCAGTCTTGGAGGTCTCATTCTTGATTTTACAGTGTCGAGTTTCAAAGGCATAGCGGTGTTTCAACCCGTGATTAACGGTCAGTGAAATGAATTATTGCTGGAATTCAATTTGCACGGAGTGACATTGCTGGCTGGAGCTAACATGTTGCATTCCACAGGTGTCGGTGGGAACTTAGTGGCAGTCCACGCAAGCCGGATTTCCACGTCGCTGCACCAATCGTCTGACCTGGGTTGCCTTCCACCTCACGTAAATATGCTGTGCATAAATCCGTGTGCGTCATTCTTCGGGAAAGGTAATACGATGCTTGTGTTTGAGGCTTACAACATTCTAAAGTACGGTGATATAAAACAAGGTTCCCCCAGACCTGGAAAATCCCGGAAAAGGCAGGGAAAGGGTTTCATCGTGAAAAAGCCAGAGAAATTCAACAAATCAAGAATACATTTTATGTAGCTTGTTAATTGTCTATGTGAAAAAAATCTAAATTTTCAGTTTTCTAATGAAAATTTGCTCTAACTCCTGTTTATGCACACATGTATAATAAGCAACAAATATAGCATCAATAATTACATTGGCACATGCCATATTTTTGCATTTTCAGTGGTCAGGGTGGCCAGGAAAATTTTGTTTTAAAACCTGGAATAGTCCGGTGGCCAGGAAAATTTTGTTTTAAAACCTGGAATAGTCCGGGTGAAGGAAGTTGAAAATTTCATTTCTTAGGTTTTCCTTCGAAGAAGTCAATTCCATACTATTAACAATTGAATGTGGCATATTGCAGGGTTCATACCGTCAGGGAAATGAAATGTGGTCAGGGAAAGTCAGGGAAATGTGGATATTTTGCCCAGGAAGTCAGGTTAGAGTCAGGGAAATGTGAACATTTTGCCCAAAAAGTCAGGGAAAGTCAGGTGGGGGTCAGGGAAAACTTTCAAATAATTTTGAATTTCAATTTTTTTGCAGGGAAATTATTAATTTTCAATTTATTTTTGTGAAAAACACCCTATAAATTACGCCTACAATTCGTAATTTCCATTGTTTTTTTCCAAAAATTTCGCCCACGGCGTTCCCTTTTAAAAAACGAGCTAAAATCCATCGTAGAAATATGTTTAAATTGAGGGACAATTTTTTGGGTTGGTCAAGGAAACAGTTTGTCATATTTTACTGCAAATTACTGTGGCAAAGAAAAATATAGCAGGTACTGTCTAAAATTCATCATTTAAGATCTAATTTTTCTAAAAATGGCGCCTGCTTATATAAAATCTGTTATTTCTGGTCTAGTTTTTTTAAAACAAAAAAGGGCCTACAGTATTCTCTTGAATATTAATATTTCAAAGAATATATTCAAAATTGCATTATAGGACTACATTTTTTTTTACAAATTTCGCCTGCGGCGTTCTTTTGCACGTCTTTTAAATGTTAATTTGCAGGCATCGGTCTCATTTTAATATTAACACCCATATTATTTTTTATAATTTTTTTGTGGTCTAGTTTTTGTAAAAATGTTGCCTTTGGCGTTCTCAATTCTAAAATATACACGTGTGGCGGAGAATGAAAATGCGATTTTTTTTTCAAAAAATATATTATGTAAATTGTGAAACAGATCAGATATATGCATGTGGAACAATTTAAAAATATTAGATACATGTACTATAAGGGGCAAAGTGTGGAAAACAAAGTTAATTTTACTCACATGAGATATTTTTTATTTGATAAGTCAGGGAAATTGATCAGATTTGGTCAGAAAAAGTCAGGGAAATTGAGTTGCAAATTTTGGTATGAACCCTGTATTGCCTACCAAATTTTACTAATGATTGACTGTCTGATTTACCGCATCTTTGCAGCACGTTCATTTCTCATGTCCCACTCCTTTTCAATTTTTCAGATGCCCATGCCCGAACTTCGCGGGTCCTGATGCTTCTCGTGGTGCCTGGTCATCTCATTTTTACTTACACCATTTTCTACATGCGGGCTGGCCACACGTCGCTGACGCCGGTGTTCGTGTGTGTGTACTTATTCGCAGCCACCCTGCAAGTGGCCATCCTGCTGTACGTGGCCCGAATACTGATTCACTGGATGTGGACGCGTGAGATCGACCCGGATAACTCGGCAATACCGTACCTAACGGCCTTGGGGGACTTACTGGGCACGGCCTTGCTCGCCATTGCCTTCCACTTCCTGTATATCATCGGCGACAAGGATAGCGACGTTGGCGAGTGAACACCCAGGTTTTTAAAGGTTTTTTCCAGCAATTCGGCCGACTGACCACGGCGCCTGCGTCGGAATGTTCTGGGGTGGGGGCGACCAAAAATTGTCCTTTCCCTCACTTGGGAGTGTTGCTTTTTCTCCTCGTCCCAGCCAACCTTGGTGCCTGCATGCATTCGCGGAGATGCTCTATATTTTTACCAGCGAGAAAATTCGAAAATGCTCATGAATCGCACTTACGCGAACCTCGTTACGATGCCAGGAGCGCAGTGGGGGATGATCGCGCGAATCATTGGGCTAGACCTGGCCATAATATGTTTAAGATGTCTTTATTATATTAAAATGGTATCATTTTCTTCCATTCGATTTTTGATTTTATTGGTGTAGCAGATCCTTTGGGACAGATGTCGCTATGGATCAGGCGAGTGGGCACCCACCTTCGTCATTGCAACGCAGCCAGTCAGACTACAGCCCTCACATCTACACCTTCATTATCCCCCTTTCTGATGCGTTGCTTCAGGTCCACCATCTCCCAAGTAGCCATTTCACAGCTGCTATGTTTGTCCCTGCACCCTCACCATCACCCACAAAACCAAGCCATGCATCTACGGACATGCAAAATGCACTGTCACATAGCATATGATCAACGTCTTCGACCCCTTGCCCACAAATGTCACAAGTCTGGCTAAATTTTGCAAGGCGCTTCTTCATGAGCCACAACCGCCTCATTTACATGTAGGCCTACATCAGCTTGCTCGCCGTATCCCGTGTCTCGAAGCTGGACCATCCCATCTCTCCCTGCAATGCTTCTATATCCATGGATCTGTTCTCACCCAAGGCAACCCTGGCATTCCTTCGTTGCATCAAATCAAGCTCCAGGTGATTGCAGCAGAGAAGCACAGGACCCTAACCTAGCTAGTAATACTTATGGGGACCCTACACGAGCATTATTACTGTCAGTTTCAACAAATACGGACATTAATACTGATAGTGTAATGGGTGCAATACTGATGGATTGATTTTTCATTCTCATTACTGATGATTATCCGAATTTTCTGATAACTTACTGTTTGTATTGAAATAATGACAGCTAGTAACACTGACCGTGTAGGGTCAGCATGTCAGATTCAGCCGATATGGACATTAATGATGACAGTGTAATGAGCGCAGTACGGATGGATTGATGTTCTATTCTCATTACTGATGATTATCCGAATTTTCGGATAACGGGGCCCCTATAGTGGACTTCGTCGAGTGAGGTTCTAAAGTACCACGGATCGAAATGAAAGGCAAAAGCCTATTTGTAGACTTACGAGGCTTATTTAGCGATTTCTTTGACGAAATCCAACGTATGTGGCACGTCCGTCTTCAATGGCTGCTGGCGCAATACTGACAGAGTAACTGACGAACGCCTATACACGGTCAGTATTACTGTCAATATCTTGATACTGACAGTAGTTATCAGAAAATCCGGATAATCGTCATTGTCGAACATCAGTACATCAGTATCGCCCTCACACGATCCGTATTACTGTCCGTATTTGTCGAAACTGACAGTAATAATACCCGTGTAGGGTCCCCTTTACTGTCAGTATCGAAATAATGACAGTAGCATTGATCGTGTAGGGTCGGCTTTTATTTCCAAACAACTCTTATTCGAATTTGCCGCCTCGTTTCAAGTTACCGTTTTTCGATGCTAGACGGCGCTGCCTCTACTTGGCAAGCGTTCGATTTTTGACCGATAAATACAGGTTCGAAGGTCGTTGGCTACTTGGGTGGTTTTTCGTCGCCGAAATGGGCCGCGAATTTGAATCGATGGAGATGTCTGCGATGAATTTACTACTTTTTCGATCGATCAATTCTGACGACTGGACAATGAAATCGGTGCAGGTCGATAGAAGGTTTTGACTGAAAACGAGCTAGAGGTCAACGTTGGATCAGGTTGTAGGCCTCGGCATTGGAAATCTGAAGAAACTGAAAACAAGATGACGGATTCCCCGAAGGCGCTATTGACAGCGCTGATTTGGTTCGTGGCAATCGTCGGGTTTTGCTAGTAAGTTTCTGTATGATCAGTGATCATTTTTTTTCGTATGTAGTCCAACCTGTAGGGGACCAAATTGTGATCTGCTGGGTCACATCATAACATCGCAAGACGTGATGATTTTCGTAGTTCATGTTGATTAGTCTGGACTACACAAGTACAGTGGATCAAAAGCAGTAGGAAAAATGTAGTTTACAACTTTCACAAGTTGCAAGTGGCAAACATACAATTGAGGAGACGTTCAGTGTCTCTCCTGACCAAATTTCGTGACACTTTCTTTTATTTTATGGCGCAACACATATGTTCTGGTAGTCGATCACTGCTACTGTATCCCCATACAGCCCCAAACATCAGAATTGCCATCGCCATAGAGTTTAATATGGAGGTGGTAATGGTGTAGGTTTGGGGCTGTGGGATACATGTAGTGTCGAAAATCTTCATGAATGTGTTGGACCGTCAAATAAAAGACAGTGTCAGGAAATTTGGGCAGGCCTAGGTTTACAATTTTACTCCTTAACTTGTGAACTACATTTTTCATACTTTGTCAATACGTTTTTTACCCACTGTATGCAAGTCAAGTCCAATCTCTTTGAGTACATCAGGTGCTGTCTTTGCATGGAGATATTGGTTTGAAATGTAACCTAATGTAACCTGATAGCTTAATTCGCTCAAAACGTCATCTAACTTGCTACAGTAGCTTAATCAATAGGAATTCTGAAGGTGGTCTTTCATTTTCCAAATTTCATGAATTTACAAAATGGGTTGGAAAATTTGCAAAAGCTTCCAGAGAAGTCTTGGTTTGTGTTCGGGTATGCAGGGCTCCCACATTCCGGAAAATCAGGGAAATGAAAAACGTATCAGGGAATTCGTGATTTAGTCATCATCTTTTATAAAAGTTGTTTGTTTTTAAAAATAGATGTCAGGGAGTGTCAGGGACATCGACTTGAGAATTTGATTGCCAGTGGGAATCCTGCTGTGTTAGTTTAGCTTGGCTAAGGTCAGGTGAGGTTACATTTTTTTAATGTACGTCGGTATTGATGATTACCCGAATACGTGGACTACCGGTAATTATACCCGGTCTAGGGAAATGACAGGATCGGTCGTGATCGATTGTTCGGGAACTAGATATATGGGCAAGCATTTACCTGAGGGACGAGAGTGCGAAAAACCACAGAAACCAGTCAGGATCTTGTTCGAGTATCTGGTGGTCATTTTATGCAGACTGCTTTCTACATGTACATGCGCAAAGTCAAAATCTACTTTTCCATTGTGACCAAACCAGGACAGCCACAGCAACAAATGTTTCAATGCATTTGTAGGCTATTTCAAATATGCAAAAATTGAGCCCTAAACCAAACGGCTTATTGAAATTTATGCATTCGCATAGTCTCAGAGTATTACATTAAATTTGCTGATGCGTTTTACAACAAATCTCTAATATTAATGCAGTTATCATCACATTTCCAATTCTGAATGCAAAAAATTGTCCAAGGTCAGTTTCATTTTCCCCATTTCCATGACGTGATTAACTCTTATCTTTATACATGTAGTCAGGACAAACACACTCAGAAGAAATTAAGCAACTGACCTATGCTCTAAAAGGATGCCATATCCACAGATTCTTCAATTGTAATAGTTTTCTGTCAGATGTTTAACCTTCAGATACACTGTAGATACTTTTTCACAGGATCCATTGACCTGGTAATACTGTAGATCATTTCCATTATTATACTTGTATCCTATAATAATGTGTAAAACAATGCTTTTGGAAAATATCGAAACAGTTACATTTTCTTTTTTCTTTTACAAGAATATTCTGTTTAAATTTTGTATGACAAAGCCCCCTGCCAGGTTAGGCTACTTCACAAGTGAAACTATTATTTCAGATAAGAACGTTTTACATTCACGTTTTAAATATCTTCACCAAATTTAGTCAAAACCTTTACATCAGTTTCAAAGCTTCGGTAAATAGCTCTAAGCCAGCTAGAGAACCCGGGCACACTCACTGTTTAGTGTCTAAAAGTGTTTAGTCTGCTGCCTGGTTGAGTAATAGGTCAGTCCAAAAAAGTTTTTTTGGGGTCACATGCCGCGAGGTAAAAGTAGCTCTACTGTTTTTGTCAGGTTGAACAAACACGAAAAGGTTTGCTTAAAAGTTTGCCAAAATAAAAGCAATTTTCATGTCAAATCATATTGTGCAAGTTTTCCAATCACCATAGCCTAATATAATGCATAGGCTTTATAAAGTAAAAATCCTTATCAAAATTGTGGATGCTTCATGCATAGACAATCACTTTGTCAAACTTTCTAAAAATTTCAATAAACTTCGTAATTTTCTGTAACATTTAGCCATTTATGTCCATTATTTTGTATGCGTAAAGGAATAATGTATAAAATTTTAAAAGTAAGCCTAATATTAATAATTAACAGGGTTTCAAACCAGAAATACAACATGTAGTTCGAATACAAAATCGAAATCACCAAAAGTGTATTTTAAACGAGTTTTCCAGAAATTCTAAGAAATGTGAATAATGCGGGAATGTCGACAACACATTTTTTTCAGGTAACTCGATTGCAACTAATAGATTTTAGCTCTCGTTATGATAAAAAGGTGGGTGAAAATTTTCAGTAATGCTGGGGGAAATTATCGATTTTTAGTATTTGTTTTGAACAGCATGATAACGTACATTTTGCAAAGTAAGATTTTATCCCGTATTTATTACGTTAAGTATGAAATATTTTCTGCGCTAAATGTCTTCTATGGCCTGTTTTGAATCGTCCGTTAAAAATAGATGTTTGCGGATCAGATTTAGTTTTCCTAGGAATATTGTAACATTAGTGTGCGGGAAGGTGGTGTAGTTTTTCATTTATGGACCCCAAGTCCATTTAGAGAATTCTCATGTTTCGTATGGATAAGCTGAAAGGCTAACATTATATTTTTGTTTATATATGTTCATGATCTACATGCGTAAACCCAACGAAATGGCATTTTATTTCCTAACCAATGAGACGAATGACTTGGAAATTTGTTTTAAATCTTACAGTTCTGTTTCTCCTCTGGTGGGTTCAGGCCTAGCACACAATAATGGGAGATCGGCCAATCAAAAAGAAACAAGCCCGTTAGGTACTGAGCGTTATATTAAATATTATTGTAATACACAAGGGCAAATCTATACTCCAGGTCAGCTAATCAAACATTGTTTTCACTTTCTACTTTAGTCTGCAACTATTCGCTGCTAAGCAGGAATGGCACGGTGACGAGTCCTGGGTTTCCGAACAACTACCCCAACGATCTCGACTGCTGGGTCCAGCTGACGACTCCGAACCATCACGATACAATTTCATTAAATTTCGGACATCTTGCTCTCGAACACTTCAATGGCTGCACTTTCGATTATGTAGAGATATTCGATGGAAATTCCAGTGGTAAAATGCTAGAGAACACGTGGCACGAATCCATTTGTTGAGACTTGTTTTTACTCATGCTGCTTTTCAGGTGCCGATGTGTTGGGAAAATTCTGCAGCACCAAACCCGACAATGCGATTGAATCGTCGAGCAATCAGATTTTAATTCACTTCCACTCTGATAACCTCTTAAATGACCGAGGATTCCAGATCGAGTTTTCTTCTTCGAGCAAAGAAGTCTTGGACGAAATGCCGACGGTGAAATTCCGGCCCATGCAAAGTGGGTGCTTTTTCACGAGGCGTATTTTTGGCTGTATTTTGTGCATTTCATCGCTCGCATTTGTATGTTTTCAGCTGGCCAATGTCCCATAGTTGGTGACAGTCTGGCAGGCACGATAACGAGTCCAAATTATCCGCAACACTATTTGCCCAGTAGTAATTGCACGACGGTCGTGGAGGCCCCCGATGGCTACCACCTCGTTTTGAACTTTGAGGAAGTTGACATCGAATACGACGAAAAGTGCTTATTCGATTACATGGAAGTAAGGGATGGACCAGCCAAAGGTTAATTTTACTTTATAATGAAGAATTCAGCTGACTAACAATTGAATTGAGGCACGTGTCAGTTGCCCATCTACTAAAAAGGTAATTAATCCATGCTTCGTGCTTGATTTACATGTATTAATTATGTTTGTAACCTGTTTTATTTTCGTTGTTTTTATTCCTTTTGTGCATGGCTGTTGGTTGTGTGTTCCTCATGTTTTTGGCTGGTGTTTAACGTTGTGCGGCATTTATGGAGCTCATTTGTGCAGCATGGTTAAGCTTGCTAACATAGCTTGAGTGGAAATTATTATGCTAATAATAAATTGGGAGGAAGCTACTTGCCAGGGTGACTAGCCATCAGGAAAACCTGGAAATGTCAGGGAAATTCAACTAATGACTGGAAATTTGTTGAGGCATAACGATTTTGATTGCTGTAAGGATCTCTGACAAGAATTACAAAAGCAGTATTTGAAATCTACTTTTTCTAAAAATTTCGCCTGTGGCGTTTTCGTTATCATTAACACTTCCTAATATTTCTTATGAAAATTCCAATAAAATTCACCGAAAATGCAGTATTTTCATTCACGATTATTTCTTGTAATTTTTCAAAAATTTCGCCTATGGCGTTCCCTTTATTATTAATATTAATATTTCCTTTTACAAAATTTTTAGCTAGTCCCATCATTTCGTTATCAGATCTACAATTTCTAAAATTTCCGCGCCATATGGCATTTGGCATAGGTCTGGAAATTTTGCAAAAAGTGTCTGGACCTGGAAATGGACCTGGAAATGTCAGGGAAATTGGATTCAAGCTTCGGCTAGTCACCCTGACTTGTGGATAATGTTTTTTTGCTGCTGATAAAATAGACAACTTGTAATTACTTTCCCCTCTCGTACAAAACATATTTGCCTTTATACCACATGTAGATCATCCACTGATTGAGCAACTTTGCGGGCGTAAGAACAGCGGCTACACCCTCACATCTACGAGCTCCGAGGTTTTCATACGCTTTATCAGCGATGCTATCGTGGAGAGACGAGGATTCAAGATGCACTATCATGCTGTGTCGCTCAACGAGGAAGATGAGGTTGACCTAGAGGAGACCGAAGAGGATTTGGAGGTTGACAACAGCGATGACGGCGTTGTTGATGGGCTGGATTCACCCGAGTGGATAGCTCAGCTTCCACCTGAAGTCAGTTTGCCGTTGATCGTCATTGAACCTGAAAACGCAACGGTCATCTATGGCCGGCAGCACGTGCTGGACTGTGGCATAAATGGAACTAACTCGACTGTGCGTTGGTAAGTGAAAATAGTTGTACCGATGTTATGTTAGATATTTACGTCTTTATGCTTACAAAAGGGCAACTGATAGAAAATTTATTGGGAATAATGATTGGTAGATCTTTAATAATATTCGACATTTAGTTTTTAATGGTTCGATATCTTAGCATTAGATGCACATGTCTTCACCGGGACAAGATGATATCCATATCTGCGGTGCAAAAATTCTATGACCGGGCAATAATATGACTAAATATTTTCCTACTGATTTTATGCGAAATTGTATTTTATGCTTTTAATTGTATTTTTTTTAGTCAGTTCCTCTCCCCTAGCTAAAATAATTTTGTAAATTGCAAGCATTGCCAGAAATACTAGTTATCTTGGTAAGCAAAAATAACAGTGTTTATCAATATTGCCAAGGAAAACTGGCCAAAAACCAATATCAGGGTTCATGACATCATGGAAAGTCAGGGAAATATTGAAATTGAGACCATTAAGTCAGAAAAATTCAGGTGGAAGTACCATTCATTATTTCTGGAAATGAGTTATGGCACAACTATTTTGATTGTGATCTACTTTGTTAATAATATTAATTCCCTAAAAATCCAATCTCCAATCAAAATCCAATCAAAAATCAAAAATTTCGCATAAGGCACTCTCTTAATTATTAATATTATTATTTCTTCTTACAAAATTGTGGATTAATTCCTTCATTTCGTGATCAGATCTATAATTGCTAAATTTTCCGTCATATGGTATATTTGTTTGGATCAACGTGGTAGAACTTGTCATGCCAATCCGCTCATGGAATTGCATGCCCATGCAGATTCTTACTATTGGTCTTACTTTCTGCATGCCATTCGACGTTGATAATTTTCGATGTAGTTAATTTTAGTGTTGCAGATATAGTTAATTTAAATACATGTGACATTTTTTATTTGATAAGTCAGTGTATTAACCAGATTTGGTCAGGGAAAGTCAGGAATATTGAGTTGCAAGTTTTGGTATGAACCATGATTGTAAATAAAAATTATTCCAGTGATTTTGTGTGAGGAAATTAATTCTTGTATCGTTAGGCACTCAATTTGCACAATTTATATTTTATAATAAAAATGACTTTTTTCCCCGTTAATAAGTGGGATGGAATCATGAATGTGTTCTATGCGAGTATTTGCTCGTGATTGTGCTTGAAAGTTTTTTCTTTTGACAACAGCCCTAGACTGTACAAATATAATGCATAGATTAATTCATGCTTTGGATCTCATTGGAGCAATGTTTCTTTTTATTCCTGCAAGGTTGAAGGACCACTCGTTCGTAGGGGGTTTGCAGTATGACGACGACAGCTTGAAAGTTTTGCCGAACAATTCTTTGGTTATCGTTCACATGAGTGCTTATACAGAGGGTGTATATACCTGTGTGCTTCTTGGGGAGCATGGAATGATGTCGTTTAATGCTTGGATAGAATTGGATTTAAACAGCGATTTTGCATTAAACGAACTGCCAGAAAATAACTGCGACGTAGGTAAGAAGCAGGGGAGATTTGTGGCGCTGCCATGAGCTCGAACATTCTCTTATGTTTCGTTTGTTGATAGAATTTCACCGAAAACCAAAAGATGCAACTCTGCTCGAAGGGCAAAGTGCTATATTCACTTGCTATGTAAGCGACAATGCAAATGTCACCTGGCTCAAGGATGATGAGCCGATTGACACCACATCTCATGGAATACGGCTCATCATGGACGTGCTTTTTGTGGAAAGTGCACAGCTTAACGACTCCGGCATCTACA
Organism: Kryphioiulus occultus; assembly: GCA_034687865.1. Classification (NCBI taxonomy): domain Eukaryota; kingdom Metazoa; phylum Arthropoda; class Diplopoda; order Julida; family Julidae; genus Kryphioiulus; species Kryphioiulus occultus. The sequence continues at coordinate 21,356 of JAQGAF010001699.1, forward strand.
CGTGCATTGCCACGAACAAGATCAACGGATGCACGAGGTCCGCTGAAGCTGAGCTTGTCGTGACTCAGCGAGAAAATGTGAAAGATGGTGAGTGGTTTTCCCCTTGTAAAAATATCAGAAATTTCGATGCGTCATGAATGGACGTTGTTGGTTCAAAATATAATTCTCTAACAATTTTAATTTTTTAGTTTGCGGAAAACCGAGAGTCAGAAAAACCCCGAGGAATTTAAGGCTTGGTCGAGTTGTTGCAGGTCACAATGCCGAGAAAGGATCTTACCCGTGGCAGGTAAGGAATCATCAAGAGCTTAGAATTTTTTTAATTAATCAAAGCTTGGACATTTTTTATTTACTAATGTAATTTACGACTGTACTTATTTGTTTCGTAAATTAACATTTGATTCAAATTAGACTAGAATTAAACAAAAACAGAACACCTATTGTGATAACCTTGTGCAGCTGACAGTAATTTTAGTAATTTCTGGGGAAGATTACGGTAATGTTTACTGTGCTCGAATTTCAGAAATTCATAAAATAATTGATCAGTTAAGACCACAATACTTTTAGTAAAATTACTTCACCCACTATTTAATTTTTTTTCCATTTGCATTTTGTACAAACAAATCATATTCAACCAATGCATTGCCAGAAATTTTCAGCAATGCAGGTACTGATGCAAAATTTGTACTTCATCAGCCTTGAGGTTTAGTGGAAAATTGCTACTGATATTTTTTGAAAAATTGCTTTGCCCATGCATTACTCTAAATTAACCTGTATGGAAATAATCCAAGTACAAACACAACAGAATTCTCCTTTACATATACTTTTTAAAAAATTACTTCGCCCACTACTAAATTTTTTTTCATTTACTTTTTATACAAACAAATCAGATTCAACAAAAGCATTGTCAGAAATGTGAAGCAATGCAGGTACTGATGGAAAATTTGTACTTTATCAGCCATGAGATGCAGTGGAAAATTGATATTTTTTGAAAAATTGCTTCGCCCATTCATTTTTCTAAATTAACCAGTACGGAAATAATCCAGATGCAAACACAACAGAATTTTTTTTACTTATACATTTTGTATGCACTAATCAAATTCAACAAGAGTTTTTTCAGAAATCTGAAGCAATGCAGGTAGTGAACAGCCGTGATAGGCAGTTGATTTTTTTTTTATTTCCGAAGGCAATGCTTTCTGAAATCTGGACTGGCACATTTTGCGGTGGCTCCCTCGTCAACCAGAGATGGATCGTGACGGCAGCGCATTGCATCACCGAGTTTCAGCTGCGCTACTTCAAACCGCTGAGGGCCGAGAACGTGCTCGTGAAGCTGGGAAAGCACGACCAGTCGAGGACGGAGCTGGAGGAGATTGTGGTAAGGGTCAGTCGTGTGGTCGTCCATCCGGAGTTCAACGCTACCACCTATGACAACGACATAGCGCTGGTCCAGCTTTCCGAGTACATTTACTTCACGGACCACGTGCTCCCCGTTTGCCTCGCGGACACGGAGTACGTCAGGCAGAAGTTGTACGTCGAACCCGGCACCATGGGCTGGGTCACCGGCTGGGGGATGGTGATGGAGCACGGCATGGCCCCAGTATTCCTGCAAGAAGCCAGGCTGCCGGTGGTGGCGCCGAAGACGTGCCGTGAGTCCACCTCGTACGCCGTGACGTCCAACATGTTCTGCGCCGGATACACGCGGCAGGTGATGGGGGATGCCTGTCACGGTGACTCGGGGTCTCCCTTCACGTCCCATCTGCAGGGGCGGCAGTACCTCATGGGCGTGGTCAGCTGGGGCGAGGGTTGCGACAGAGAAGGCAAGTACGGATTCTACACCAAGGTAGGGAACTATGTGAACTGGATGCTGTCAATGATTAACGAGTGATCGTAAAGTGAGGATGTGCTTGTTGACTGAATCGAGAGAAATTGAGGCTCGTTGTGATCCCACTCAGCACTTTATCGAAGGAAATCACGTGTGCCTTCATGTGTTTCATTCGGCATTAGCGCGTTGATTTGGTGAAAGGAACGTCACCGATGTAACGAAGACTTGTGTCCATATTTTTCGTCTTTTGGAAAAATAGCCGTGCGCAAGGAGGCAGGAATGCGACCCACAGATTGGTTGTTTAGTGACACGATTAGAGATGATTGTGATGATTTCAATTATTAAGAAATGGAGTTTTGTGAATTATTGCTATAAATGATTAACTGCAAATGAAAAACAAATGCCAGGTTTGGCTTCGTTTTTTGAGAGGTTTGGATGTTTCCGGATGGAACATATACAGTTCATGCTTAATTTCTGAGCCACTTTTGACCTCTGTGTTAAGTACACTGAACTTCATACTTGAAATTCGATAATTTTTGCATTGGCTTTTATTGGTCCCACAACATTTGCAAAATAATACTTTAAAATATACATGTGCGCTGTAATTTAAACCTTAAGGCGGAATTTGTGCACCAGTTGTTCACACTAATTTTGCTCAAAGTATATTGTGATATTTCTGGTAAATTAGCACAACAATTATAAAAACACACACACGATTCTTATAACAAAGTGCAAGCAAGTCTTCAAAGCACATACGATGGGGTAGCTTAGTTCTCTCATGGCTTCAATAAAGTTTAGATTAAGAACGACTCAAGTAAAGCCAACAATTTTATTCGCACAATTCTACGTGCCTACCTGGAAAAGAAATAGACTACCCTTCGTACACATCATTTATCTGGACCATGGATTTAGAAACGCATTATAAGACATGCATTGGAAAATACATTTTAAAATGTCTGTGGATTGAGACAAATTTAGTTTCAAACTGTATTGACAAATATACTTTAAAATGCATTTCCGAATGCATTGTAAAATGTCAAAAGCCTTGGTATATTTCACAATTTCAAGGTTTAAAAAAGCCCAATTCTGAATTTAAAAAACATATCAAATATTCAATAAATAAATTAGAGCAGGCAATGAAACAACGTTGAAAATTCAAAAATACATCAATTTCATTCAATTCAATACAGCACCCATAACTTTTGTATGTATGTAAGCTTAGGTTCAAAGACATTGTGAATTATAAAACTCAATATATTTCAAAATGCATTAGAGAAATGCATTTTTGTTTACATTACCTTATTGTGTGCATTAGTATTACATTAGTTTAAATTAGTATTGCGTTTTGCGATAAAAACGACCAATGCCATTCGCAATGCATTTCCTTTCGATGTGGGATGCTAGGCTGAGAAATCATTTATCGAAAGTCTAGATTATAGCAAGCTTCAGTCTGAAACGAAAAGCGTTCATTTCAAACACATGGAATTAGGTAAAAATAACTAATAACTTTTAAATTACGAGATACTTAGCTATACTATAATTCATGGGTAATGTGGTCGATATAACTATCCCAAAGAAAAATCCAAGTAAATGTGATATAGTTTAAAAAGCCGGATTTAATTAATTTGGCAGTAGGGTAAAGTGGAAGTTACTTGGAATACTTTACAACGATATCGATTAGACGTGTTACTATCTCAGTAAACCTTCTTGTATGAGAGGTTTTGATGATTCCGTAAGCTCGAACATGTCTACAGAATTTCATCACTAACCATAAGATTCGACTCAGCTCGAAGGGGAAAGTGCTGTGTTCACGTGTTATGTAAATGACAATGCAAATGTCACCTGGCTCAAGGATAATGAAGGACGTCTTATCATGGATGTGAAATTTGTGGATTGCTTTGAACAATATGGCCGGATGTGCGAGACCCATTGAAGCTGATCTTGATGTGACTCGGCGAGAAATGGTAAGTGATTTTCGCCTTTTATTAATAATCTAGTCGTAGATAGCAATAATTTTTGTAATTTCTGGAGAAGAGTGCACCAAGCTCAAATTTCAGATTTATTTCAAATCACCACTCAATTTGTTTGGCTGATTCAATTGTATTTAACATAATTTCTGTTGAAGTGTATTGAGTAAAATATTGACCTAGCTTCGTGGTTCCCAATTTGGGGTACACGTACCTCTAACACATGGCCATCCCATAAACATATCATCCCAGTTTCAGCTGGAATGTAATTAATACTACCAATTATATAAAATTCATAAAATCTATCTTTCTTGCCTTTTTTTCAAAAATTTCGCCTATCGCGTTCTCTGATGAAATGCTTAATATTACCAAAACATATTTACAAATATTGGGCTAAAATCCAACACTTTTGGTTTTATTTTCCAAACAATATGCCTAGTGCATTCCTGTTATACTTTTTAAGTATGATTTTTTTCCTTGAAGATGCATTTATAAAAATAATAGGGGATGTTAATCCTAAAAAAATAATTGTAAATGAAATTGACTAATTGGTGTGCGCATCCTAAAATGACTATACTTTTTTTTGCAAGTATTTTTAGGATTCACACCCCCTAATATTATGAAAATGCATATAAATTCATCATTTCTGACAGCGTTCTACAAAACGTTTTCATAACTATAATAACTATAATTGTTGGTGATTAACCTAGCTGGTATCAATTGTTGAGACAAGCTGGTTATCTGTACATAGGTTAATAATAATACAGTAAACTTGTAATTGCTTTGCTGATTAAGTGCAGATTAAGTCGATAAGATATACTGTCTGTTTTTTGAAATGCAGACAGTATTTTTCACTGGTTATTTGTTCAAACTTATTTTGCTGAAATAAAATTGCGAGGGTTCCGGGGTATATGAGAATACAACATGCAAATAATAAGCACAAGACGTTTTATATTGAAATTAATCATTACAAATTAATGTCGCTCAGTAGATTTCCTCTACATCTGAATATTCAGATGTCATTTATACAGTATGGTCATCTGAAATGCATTCAGCTAAATCAAAAGGACCTGAAATAATACAAATAAATTCACAATATAGCTTTATGGTTTGCAGCCCTTAACATTTGCATTAGCCAAACCATTGATTATTAGGAATATAGTACCTGAATTATTGTGTACTCATCAGTATCCAAAATTCCACCAATGGTCATGCGTTGGTGAAGGTAACTAGATATTTGGACAACTATCAGGCGATTAATTCTCGTCTAAAATCATTAAGTTATATTGTACAGTTTTCAAAAATAATAGGTATCGATTATGGCTTATTATTCGCTTACCACAGAGTTTATCAGGAAACGATCTTCTACTTGAAACCGGAGAATACAGACAAATTGTGCGGATAAGGTGTTTGACCTTTGAAGATGAACAAGAATTTAATTAAAATTACGTTTGACTCAACATGTCCTAACTTGCAATCCTGAAGGTATTTCAAATATCGATTATGGGATGCGATGTAGGCTACCAATATGACAGATTGGTTTCTTCTATTTGTGTTCATTATCACAGTATCGAAATAATTAAAAATCCAACTTAAAAAAGTACATAAATTTTTGATATGTGAAATTCTTTATTATATTGATTAAAAACATTATTTACATTATATTAAAGGTCAGATACTTTTTACTTTATTTTGGACGATGAGAACAGTAAAAGTCAGGAGAAAATAAAAGTTTTTAACCTGGAAATATTATGTTCCTATCCGAAAATACTAGGTTTCGAAAATTAAAAGTATTCAACAATCATAATATATTATAATAAATGGGCAGGCAAATTTAGACAAATAATTTAACTTCGATGATGGCCACAGAAAGGGTGCCCTCCCACCTCACCCACCCCTTTCTGGGCCATAATCCTGAGTTAATTTCAGAAATAAACATTTTTATAGCTATTTTAATGAAACTATGAATTGATCTAATTAATACTACGAGCTACCATTTAGCGAATTAATCTTTCTTTTCGCTGCCATATTACTTATCTACTTTTTTAAGTTTCTATACAATTAATTGTTTTACTATTTTAGTGAAACTGAACGAGCTAATTAACGTTATACGATCTGTCATTTAGCTAATTAATCTTTTTTAAATTTATTTGTCGTTTATCACCTTTAATAATCTAATATTATAATTATAGTTTTTAATATTTCATATTTTTTGTAGTTTTCTATTCGATTGTTTTAATTTATCTACTTTTTTAATTTTCTATACAATTGTTTTACTATTATAATGAAACTGAAACGAACTAAGTAACGCTATACGAACTATCATTTAGCTAATTAATCTTTTTTCTTTAATTTTTTGTTTTCTTTACGACCTGTCGTTTATCCACTTTAATAATCCATTATATGTTTAGTTTTTTGTATTTCTCCATTTTTTTGTAATTTTCTATATGATTGTTTTACTATTTTACGCTATGATACGGCCTAATTAACCCTACAAAGTGCAATTTATCTAATTAATCTTTTTTTCTATTTTCTTGTTTTTTTTTACCCTGCTATCCTATTTTTTTACTTTTCTAACGAGCTAATTAATGCTATTCGAACTGTCATTTAGCTAATTAATCTTTTTTCCTTTTTTTTAGGACGTATCGTTTATCTACTTTAATAACCTAATATTGTATTTTTTTGTTTGTTTTATATTTCCTAATTTTTTTATAATTTTCTATACAATTGTTTTACTATTTTAATGAAACTATGAAACGATCTAATTAACACTACGAACTGTAATTAATCTAATTAATCTTTTTTTAATTTTTTTATTTTTGTATGACTTGCCGTTTATCAACTTTAATAATCTAATGTTATATTTTTTATTTTTGTTATATTTCTTCATTTTTTTATATAGTTTTCTCTACGATTATTTTATTATTTTAATGAAACTGAAAGAGCTAATTAACGTTATACGAACTGTTGTTTAGCTAATTTTTTTTTTTTCATTTTTTTTACGACCTGTCGTTTATATACTTAATTTAAGCTAATCTAATTTTCTTTTCCTTACCTAATATTTTGGGTTTTTTAGATGTCTACATATATATCTCCCTCCTTTGCCACAACTACTCTTCTAATTAAGGGAGGCCCTGTTATAATACACTCCCTGGATGATCTTTCTGAGGGCCCCTACACGGCAAGTAATACTGTCAGTCACGTAAGAATCAGTAGTACTGACAGTATGCTTCAATAAAAGC
>JAQGAF010001700.1:0-28377 GCA_034687865.1 Kryphioiulus occultus
CCTGGCGTTGGTGATGGGCCCAATAGGTGCGAAAATAGGCCAACGTTAAAAATTCCACAAACAAACAAACAAACAAAGCATAAATCAGTAAAATCAATAAAATTCAGCGCCTTTTTTTTGAATTTGTTCAGTTGTCAAAATGCTAGTTTATCAATCACACTAAGCCATCACACATTAACGTCTTTTTTTGTCGCTTTTACGTATTTAGATCACTTTTATATACAGTTCTTTTTGATTCAGAACCGAATTCATTTTCTGATAATGAGAAGAAATTTTAGCGCTTCTTTTTTAAAATTTTGTTTGTAGATTCGCAAAGCATAACGGGAAATAACCTTGTTTGCCATGAGCGCCGCCTCGTGGAACTAATGTAACGGCGTACCAGCTAAGGTGTCTTCCGTTTGTGAAAGAACTTCAAAGAAGAAACTGCGTTGAGCGTTCGATGTGAGCATTTATTGATTTTATACAGAGTTGGTTTTCGCCAAGGTAGAAACCTCCGAATAAACGATTGCTTCTCGATAATGTGGGGATAATGGTACGCACCTTGTCGTCGATACGTAACACGAAAGATCGTTGATGGATACGTCGTGTTGGTAAAGTGAGTATGGAATTCTTATCTCCACGTGCCACTCTGCATGACTTCAATTTAACCTTATACCTGATTTGGTGTTATGCCATTTAGCTGAAGAAAGTTGTAAACGTGTTTTTGACATTCAGAGATCTGTCAAAAATGCTTCGCGGATATTTATTTTTCATAGCGGGAATCTAGAAGCAAGTAACCCAGCGCGTGATTACATTATTTCGGCATTTTGAAATACAGGTGTGGTTTTCTTGTCAATAGCAAAGTCCATGGTCTCATGACTTCCAACTGGGGTCATTTATTTTATGGCGAACTCGAATTTTCGCCATCAAAAATTGAGCTGTTGCGACTTTAAACTTGAAACCCACGCTTGAACACCTGACGCTGCTGGGAATGGAAAACAACTCGTATACGTCACTCATGCAGATCTCAGTATGTTTGATCTACCACATGACGTCTGTTTTTCCATTTATGAACACCTGCCTGAATACCATAACAGAAAACAGAATTTACGATATAATTTATTGTTGATGCACATGTTTGCTTCAATCTGAAATACTTCGAGGGAAATTATACAAAAATGATCCGTTGCAGGTCTTGTGTTTAGGGTCTACTCGGGTTAATTCTCACTGGTCTTCTTGTTTGTCAAACCTCCTTCGAACATACACTTGTTTCCATGCTTTGCGTATGCCATGCGTTTTTAGCTCGACTGTTTTTAATAAAACAAAATGCAGCTGCACGATCTCAAAATGCGCATGCTATAAGTCATCTGCCAGACAAGCCGCCTGATATCACTCAGTGGAGCCGGGTTGTCGGCATTGAGGACGCGTTACTTTGATATTACTGCTTTTTCGAACATGCACGCGGAATTGGTTATAGAAATGCTTGCAGACTTCATTGTGTTTGAAAGGCAAATTCATATACTGTACGTTAAGTGTAATTCGGCCTCTTCCGAACATATGGTTGCGCCATTCATGTACATTATGATGGACGCGGATCTAAAATTAAATAATATCAACACAGTTTACTACTGGACTGGAATGAAAAGAACCTGAAAAACTAGACAGTTCTATGTAACATATTTTGCGTAGCAGCTTTAATTGTTAAATGTCAAAGTTTTTCCATGGTGTACATTGCATGTAAGTGTAAACTGAAGCACGTCACAAGTGAAAATATGGCCATTGTTTTTGTCATTGGATTTGCAAAGCTACGTGGCAAACAAACGTATGAAAAGATTACTTTGCACTCCCTGAGGGCATCATGAACCCCCTTTACAACTATGACTCAAATTCTGGGCGATGGTTTACTGAACAAATCCATGAAGGATTTTGAGGTTCAATTGAACAATTATGGGTGTGAAAATATGAGTCAAGCAAGCCCTGTCGTTGAATCAGACATTAGTGACGGTTCCCTTTTGAAAACAGAGCACCCAGGTTACTTAATATATATTGCCTTCCATACCTTTTTAACACTTTACACTGTGCAATAAGTAAGTTAATAACACCACTTGGAGGTCAGAAAAATTTAGCGCTCAGTATCGAAATAACCTGTCTAACTTGTTGCATGGCCTTGGTCTCCCAAACTTCAATATTTGGCAAAAGTGTTGCTTCCTTGATTAGTCAGGCACACTATTCAACATTTCGCATTTCATCATTCTACGAAATATCTATATGTAAATAAGTGCCTGGGTTGGTAAACTGACTTGCTGACAAGTCGCTCTATTAGAGATCATGCAGGCATACTCCGCATCCAACTTTTGTCTGGAATCGTAGGAAATAATGATAAAAATGTCTTTGTTAAACCAGGAAACTGTCCTGGGTTATACACTGCGAGGCACATGCTGAAACAAACAATACATTTCAAGGAATAATATCTAAAGCCAGACTGGTGTTGGTGGGTGTTAAATGGAATTGTTTCGTCGTCACACTTACTGAAAAATAAGTGCCGCATCCCATTTTTGTAATAGTTGGCAACTTGTCAGAGTGACTGCCAGAGCATGGAAATATTACATGGCATATGTGCTGTTGTTAACTTTTGACCTATCTCTGTACGGAAGTTGAATAATTACATGTACAAACAATTGTTCGTCATGACTACATTTTGGTGTAAACAGAATTGACCCATTTTCAGTAAACCACCTCCACCAGTACATCGTCACAGGGACTGTCCAGGAAGAAAAAATAATTTGTGACCTCCACTTTTCATGTTATCACTAAGGGTAACGAGTGAAATCACTCCACATATAATTGGCTCGTTATAATCTGAAGATGTGATGATTAAAGAAAGATGTGGCTATTTTACATTTCTTGGCACCTGTAGATATAAGTTTCTTTGTTAACATTGCAGGGCGTCTACATGTACTGGATTTGGGATTGCAATTTCCATGACTTTTTCACGACTTCAGAAAATGTACAATGCCTGTTAGGATTAGAATATAGTGATTTTCATAAACATTCTCTACTACAGTGATGACATGGCTATTAGCCAATAAATGCCATACATGTGGGCAAAATGTTTTGCAAAACTGCATGACAAAATGTTGAATGGAAACCCAAATTACTACTTTGTGAATCAATCAAAGGCAAAAATTTTCCGACCCTGGTGTAAATTTCATGACTTCCATGACCTGGAGTTTATTTGATGATTTTTCCCTGACTTCCATGACCTAAAGTTCATTTCGTGACTTTTCCATGACTTCCATGACCTGAAGTTCATTTTGTCCCCCAGCTAATTGGAAAAAAAGTAAAATTTCATACAAATGGAGGGAAATTAAATTTAGATGGCCACACGTTTCTCATTACCTTACTACAGTACTCGTTTTTCCATCCCAATAATCAAGCTCATTCATTCATGAATATTGAGGTGGTGACTTGAGGATTGCATGACTAACGAGGCAGACCCAGCGTTGTGGGCGTGCCATGATTATAATTAATGATTCATGATTTTTCACTCTGGACAGTTCTTGCTGAAGCAATTTGTATCGTACTAGTACCTAAAGATTTATAGGCTGTAACAGGGCTTGTGATTTTATTTCTATATTGCCAGGTACTGATTTTAGCACTGCGATGATCTATTATTTTTGACGCATTCACATTACATCAAGTAGAGTTTTCAACCATGGACGAATGGTGATTTAACTTCAATTTTATATGTGGTATCATTCTGGATTGCAGGATTTTGCTAGCTATGAACCTAATGCTGAAACACTCACAACGTTGATCATGTTTGTGAATGCTCTTCGGTGTTGTGTGTAGGTGGCATAGTTGCTTCTAATTTGAAGGGTGGGAAGTTCATAAAATATTTCATAGGTTTCTGGCCAAGTTATGGAAGTTTAATTTAATTATGATCGCATTTGGATGTGATCGTGCAGTTTTTTTCCTCCCTGAAATGATACGCAACATATCGTAATTATGGTTCCATTTTCCTGTTTTAATACTACCGTTTCCTGTTTATTATTAAATGACTTTTCACGCAATCATGGGCGTTGCTGAGTTTGGCACACCGTTGTCAAATTGGTTTTGTTGCCGATAAAATGATGCAGACCTGGCAGAGCTGGCACGGCCAGTTGTAGCCGTAAAATACCTTTCAGGTTCTGCTATCATGCCGCGAATTGCAATGTTTGATTTGTACGTTTGGTGCTGGCTCGAAAATATTTTCAGCTTGAACTAACTTGTACTTATGGTGATGGCCTGTGCAGTACCAATATTTGCTCTACTTGCTGCATCGGTGACTACAGGCTGTATTGCTGAGTTATGAAATGTTGCGTAGGATGCTTGGCTCACGCAGGTTTATCATAAGGATTTCGTACCGTCCTTGAAATGACCGCTGATATTGGACGTTTCAGTTGGGACAAATGCTTGAAATCGGTCGTTATAAAGTTATGAACATCGAGTAAAATCCGAAAACCTACATTGCCTAGCCAGTTCAGTTTTTGCATCTCCTAGACCAACTTTTAAATTGCAAATGTCTGCAAAATGTTATAGATATGAACAATTTAGTGAACTCACAATAATTTGCTTATGGAGATGATGTTAAACTAAGCTTAGCAGCGGTTGGCAGGATTAGTGAAATGGTGCACTACAGAAATGAATATCAGTTTTTTTGTATATAAGAAATGGAATCTCTTCATCCACGTGATAGCAACGAAGAACGCAAATTGACTGATTGAGTCTTAGACTTAATTTAAAACATAAAATTGCGTCCATTTTGTGCAACAATGTTACAAACTTACCTGATGGTTCATTGCAAACATGGCATTTTATTGCGAAATATTACATTAAAACAAAGATTTATCTGAATAACAAAATGAAAATACTGATTATAAATCATTTGTTTATAGGTTTATAAAACTGTTTAAACAATAAAATGCGATGAGCTGTTAAAACTGCCATTTAGTTTGTGGGTTCCGAAATATTAAGGATTTGAGGAGACTGCTTTATTATAAGCAGCAATCAAATCTCAGCTTAAGCTTAACGGGCCATTTTGTTTGTCCCCCTAAATGTAATTCTGTTGCCTGTGCATGTTTGCTCCGACTGCATTGTGATAATGGATATTTCCAACGTCTAGAATCGTTGTTTACAGGTATTAAAGGTAGATAGCCTCACGAGAAACGCCCAGAACATGAAAAGCTCTCATCTACTTGTTGTAGGAGGAGGAAAATTGTATGGATTAATAGTAAATTAAGCAAACATCTCTGAATAAGTGGATGTTGAAATAAGCAGCCCATGCATTTCATTTCTGTATGCACCCACTCCACTATTCTTGCCATCCAGTAGGCCTATATGACATAATTGTTTCTTGGTATATCAATCAATAGTGGCCTCATGCATTATACTTTGGTGGCATCAATGTTTGCATGCGCTTTTCTTATTGCATTTTTGGTCTTGGTTGGTTGTCGTAAGTTGCTTTATTGCTTGCAGTTAAATCTACCGGATCGTATTGCACTTAATTGAAAGTTGTAGCAGGACGCGTCGTCCAACTAAGGAAAATGAAAACACGAACAACATGGTGCTTTTCTGTAATGAAAAAGCATAACGCAATTTGCAAATATGATTTGAACAAAGCGTTTCTGCAACATTAAAACCGAGTTATTACAATGCAATTTTAATGGCGAGACGCTGGGAGCTGATGGTGAACAGCATGAATTGGATAAGGAAAATATTGAATTTGGTGTTCTCTGAATATCTCTTGACATATTTTTCTTCCTATACTTGAAATTAATCATGTGAAATTGACTAATCGGTCAATAATATTGATTTATAAGAAATCATTCTCATGTGTACAGAATATGCATATTTCAACCCTACATGTCAAAACCTAAGCCAAATTCAAACATGTAGACAACAATTATACCTGTCCTAGCTGTTTAAAGTGATTCTTATTATGTTTTTTCTTACCCAATGTAAGAATATATGATTTACATGCCCCTGATTGCAGGCAATCAATGCCAGTCTACAAATCGTTAGGGGAAGCCCACTTTCTCATATGTGCTGTAGTACTGCCCACTCTTCATAGAGCGTCTAAAATAAAAATAAATGGTGTTGATGATTGTTTCCATGAGAGGTTATTACTGTCAATATTGAATTTGGATTAGATTCATAAGCACCACTTTGTTATTGTTAAATGATCTGATAAAATGAACCATTTTTGCGCACAGAGTGAAGCCTTCAAGCCTATTTGCATGCCAGTTTTTAGTTTTAGTTATATATATAAATAGGTTTGTTCAACCCTGGCAAGTATTGTACGTGATGTCATTTTTCCATACTGAAATTTTCTATGCTGTTCAACACTGAAATTTTTCCATACTGATGTCACTTTTCCGTACACCCACGTAGATTTGAATGGGTTAAAATGCGATAAAACGCGTTCATCGTCATGTTACTACAATGAGTGCGTAGGATGACGCAGTTTTTTTTGCTGACGCCTCCCTGTTATGCTAAAAAATCAGCTTTTTCCATGAAGCACTCAGAGGTCCCCATGAATATGCACACGCGCAGGACATTTGGTTCATGAATCATGTCGAGTTTTGTGTCAAATGTTTAATGATTAGAGTTGATGACCACGCGATGAAAGGGTTGCAACGCAGCTAGAAAATATTCATTAAATCTTAATTAATGAAATGGGTCGTTTGGTGCAGCGGAGCAGACTTCACCGTCCACATTTTGATTAACAAGATGAGTGAAATTACTGCATAAACTTGGGTATGTACGCCGTGCTAGTTTTATGGGATTTGGATTTAATAAACCCCAGGTTAGCCATAAACAGCAAAGTTCTTCCTGCTGGAGCGTGCATGCGATCGATTGCTCACCATAAATACATGTACACTGCACTCTTAAATATATTGCAAGGTCGCTGCTCAGTTAACATGACGAAAGCTAATGAATTTAATAAGCAACGTGGAATGAACGTGTGAATTGGGAAATTAGTGAAATCGTGAAGTAGACACGGTACGAGTTCAAACAGACAAACATTTAGTAGTACAGGTCAATTTGGCACTAACCTACATGTACATGTACCTACATCTCACTGTTGTCTTGCGACTTGCTTAACCTTTTCAATATTCTCATTCTCATGCAGACTTATTAATTTGGAAAACAGAATTTGTATATTCATTGAGCAGCGTTTTTCGAAAAGTATGTCTTGAAAACTTCACAAACTAGCGAGCTGATCAAACTAGAAATCCGTTTTATTTCAATATTAATTTCTGAGAAAAGCACATTAGCTTTTGAAGAAAATGGCATTCTAGTTCTTTTAATTTATTCATTGGTTCTTTGCAGTGAAGGATGGAAATATAAAAAATGTTTGAACACCGACCACTTAAGGTTACTTGCCTTCCATTAATTCTTCATTGAAAATGTTCCTCTAAGTTAGACCTGACAAATTGCAACGATGCAGAAACGTGCATATACATGTAGGCTACATGTTTTTCAGTAAAATCTCTTGACTCACTTTGTACTGATTACTCTTCTTTTTGTGCTTTGCCTGCATCCCTGCATTCAATCAAATTCCATTGTACTTTCCTAACTTATCCTCATATCTCTTTAAAAGGTACATGTAGTTGCAATGGCACATCTGCACTGCAGCATTTAAATATTTTGGTGTGTGCAGTCGCTGATATGATCCATGACCGTTTGCCAACCACATCTCTTAGATACGAGTCCACGCATTAAACTGAGTATGGGTGTGCACCCTTTTTGCAGCTATCTTAATCAAGGTCCAGCTTTAATTACTGCTGATTACATTGCATGCATTCTTTATACAATACTCGTTTTCCTGCGGTTGGCTCTTTCATTTTGCAGAAATCTGACTGCTCAGCTGCAGCTACCAAAACTTCTGAACTTAACTCTCAAATAATCTTTTTATTTAAATACAACAAGATGTTTCCTGGGTTTGAACCTGTTCCCAAACACTTTAGCATTGATTCGTTGAATAGTCACGTACCAATGCGTGAGGAGGTGACGAACGTGGTAACCATGGCAACCTAGAATGTGGGATTTCAAATTGGCAGGCGTTCTGTGTTGAAAAAAAAAACTCAAATTGCGTTTTTTCAAAATGACGTAATAAAATACCAACTTCACATTAATGATTTGTATCTCAAGTAAGACAATCATTAGCAGGTAATTATTATATTGGTGGTTAAAAAAACCGAAGAGTTTAAATTGTATTTTCATTTCCAAATGGAACAACACCTATTGGAAATCAACATTTTCAGGGTTATCTACGTGATCGTGTGGTGTTTTCCAGGTGACTTCTTGAGGTGCAAAAACTAGTTATTATCATTGCCGTAAGTGTGGGAGCATAGAAATTAACCACACTTGCGTGATAGTAATTCGTCGATGTGAGGTAGATTTCGGTAGAGGAACGCGAATTTGTTTTGCCATAGAAATACCACGAATAGCTTGACAATTTTTGTATGTGTGAACATTGCGAGGGATGGAAATTTGTATGAAACCGGAAAATTTGCTTTGCGTTAATTAATACAGCATAATGAGGGCATTATTCTCATATCATTTATTCATACAATGTACATTTGCAAACATGATATTTTGTTTTAAGGTCGTTGGTGGCAGCCATGGCATGCACAGGAGGATACATTTCTGGGCAGGCTCAAGTTCTCACTAGAATGCACGCTTTAATATGATAATTTATATGTAGATTTAGTTTACAGATACAGTGTACTGAATTGTTTGCATGGAGGCTCTCGTTTTGGTGTTTGGATAAGTCGGTTGAACTGGTGCAATAATCTTAGAAAGCAAACGTAATTAGGATAGCAAATTCAGCTGTCTTGACTTCTGTTGGGATTTCCTTACATCACTGGCATAGAGCTGGTGTACATAAAGATTATAATTACATTGTGCATGTATATATCGAATATCTTCGATATGGCAACGGCTAAGTGAAATCTGCTGTCATACTTAAATTGACTATAGAGAGTGACGTTAAGATTCCAGAAAGAATATTTTACGTGACATCGCAAGTCGCGTTATTGGTGTGTAGAGCGTCGTAAAATGCGTCTAATGTGTTTATTTGGTACATTAAATTATCATGCGGTCATAAAGTCACAATTGGCAAGTTAATTTTGTTGATGTATTTCACCCTGCATTGCACGAATGCATAACGGGAAAGCTCGCTACTTTTTATTGGCTACTGAATTTTACGTAATACGCAATTAATAATCACGTCAAGCACAAATTAATAAAACGTACGTTGGTTTGTGCATGAATGATGACGTCAAAGCTAAACAGGGAACTGCATACATTCGTAAAATGAAATGCACAAATTACACTAATTTTAGGACGTTCTATCTTGTCCTAACTTCAACGGTTAAAATTTTAGATTAGCACGCACCGAGAATGTAACGTGCAATGTCACCGATAATATGCTTCCTGAAATCTCCACGTCATTTTCTAGTGAACTGTGAAAGCAGATTTTAGCTATCTGTTGCTATATCGAAGATTCTCGACGAGCCCAGACAGATGCTTCATCCTGTAAATTAAGCACTTTTGTTCTAAGTAGATTTACATGTATATAACTTCTTAATGTAAAAAAATAACATAGCCGAATGTTTCGATCTGGTTTAGTGTTTCTAAATTGTTTTAATGAATGGAGTCAATTTCAGGTTTAATTTTCATCTTCGAGTACATAGGCCTAAACTTCATTGATATCAGCCAATTTTGGCAGAATCTAAAATATTTCATTGAAAACGATCAATTGGTTTGAAAACAGCATGCTGTAATGGCAATATCGCCTTTGTTATATACTGTAAAGTTTTTATCTTTACCGAAAGGTTGTATCATGTACCTTTTGTTTTAGTAGTTGGGTTCTCTGGAGCTCTCTGGATCTCCAGAGGCCCAATTACACGTGTATGCCAAAGGGATAAGAGTTGGCGATCTCGCCTGAGCCAAATGATCGACCACAATTATGGCTATCCACAATTCGTTGGCTAATTTCCAACACCGACGCCAAGTTTTATATAACATTTGGCGTTTTCGCAGTTCATCCCAAATATATACAATGTAGTCTCTTATCTTTAGCTTCACAGATATTTCAGAATCGACGAGATTTGAGTGCAATTGCCAACTCTGCTTTATATCTGCTGTTGTTATAGCCGCTTGTTCATGAGCACAATATTTAGAAATTGCTTAAAATTACATGTACAAAATTAGTTGCATTTGGATATCATACGGGGACAGTAACAGTTTGAGTAATCTAAATCCTGTTTCCCATGATCAGTATATATATAGGAACGTTTCTTTTAATTAATCGAGTTGAAGAACTGATGAAGAAAAGTCATTTAAATTGTCATTCAGTATTGGAGTTTTAATTTCTTTATTAATGATACAATGAAATCCCTGGAAATAATTGGAAATTGCTCAAAATTACATTTAACGTATTATTTGCATGAGGATATCATACAGGGACAGTAACAGTTTGAGTAATCTAAATCCTGTGTGCATCCTGTGTTTCCTGTGTGCAGTATAAGGACTTATTTACATATAAGGACTTATTTACATAATTACATATTACACATTTACATATTTATATATTATCGAGTTATTTACTGACGAAGAAAAGTCAATTAAATTGCCATTCGGTGTAGGAGTTTACATTTTTTATAAATGATACTGTAAAATCAATATATTTTCTATTTAAAATTGCGAAAATATTTCTGCTCTAGAATAATATTTCCATTGCTTATAAGAAATGTTAAAACAATTTAATGTTTTCGATTTTTAACATGAGATAGTTCCATTTTCTGGAAAGTCAGGGAAAATCAGTGAAATGATAGTGTCAGGGAATGTCAGAGAAATGACTAAAAAGTTGTCAATGAATGTCAGGGAAATCAACTTGAATATTGAATGGGAAACCTGCATGACCATTTCAGTTAGTTACCCCAGGTTTTAGCATCACCTTAAAAATTACGATTTCACGTTGATTTATTTCTTCGACTATGGCATACTGTAATGTTTGTCTTTAGCGGTGCCAGCGCATGTTTGTTCGTATAATAATTACTGGCACATTGTATTAAATTTACTAGATTTTTATAGCTCTCGGGCACGACCTATACCTTCAGCAGGAACTCCATTAAGCAAAGTAGGAAGCTGTTATGCAGCGAGCCAACGGCGCCCATTTCAGTTAGACATTCTCGTATTTGGTTGTTAGGTGGGGTGGGAGTGTGCCCGTAATGGTCCACTTAATTTGCCAGGCTTCTCCTTCATCCTTTACGCTTGTCCTTTCAACCTAATTTTGTGTTATGCAAATAGCCCGTGACATTTTCGGATGTACCAGGAAAAGAATGAATTGGCATTTGACGAGATCAATGCATTGCACGCTTCACTGTTTTCTACCTCGTCTAGGAAAAAGGTCGGGTCAAACAATGGCGATGAACATTCCTGTATGAATATGGCATAAAGAGGGAGAATAAGAACACTTCTTACATTGTAGCATCAATCGAGTTATTTACTGTTATTTACTGATGAAGAAAAGCCATTTAAATTGCTTTTCAGTTGCTCACGTAGTACCTGTAGTTTGCGTTTTTCTATTAATAGTACTATGCAATCCCCAGAGAAAAATATGAAAGGCAATCCTAATAGCTGTATAATGGGTTTATTTACAACATGGGTTCAATTGTTAATGGAAATCAATTCGCGATGCCAAATGCTGAATTGGCATCAAATCTCTAGTCCTTTGTTGTTTCTAACATGAGAAGTCTGGTCCCATGTTGCTTTTGCATTGGTGTCACATATCTCGCCATTTTCACCTGCAGCAGGAAGGTTGCTATTGTAATTTCCGAGCTGTCAGCTATAACAATGGTCGATTTAAATATTTACTCACGTAGTTTTGTAAACATAAATAGGATTAGGTTTGACATGTTTCTTGGCAGGTTAACATGAGTATAGAATAGTATGTCAAAACTCGTCATTTATGTTCCAGAAAATACTCAACATACTGTAGTTATGCCCTCGAGCGAAATATTTTATATCTTTCGAAAAAAAATCTTCGAACTTCATAGTTTTCGCAGGATTGGCAGATGTGCCACTTCTGAAACAATGGGCGTTCCATGGCAAAACGATTTGCCAACTTGATTCTTCTGAAAATTATAATTTGTTGAGCTATGTTCAGTTCAACTCAGTACCCTACTATCAATAAGTGAACATACATTATACCATGTGGTAGGGAGTGTAATCCATCGATCCAGTTTAGTTGGCAGTTACCACCGCCTTAGGGTGGATACCGTCATCATTGTTAAATTGAATTTCTTGTGGATGTCCTTTGGAAAAGAATTACAACGTCTGTTGTCATGCAAAAAATAAGACCAATAGTATGGATCCGAATGGTCTTGAGTTCCATAAGTTGTCACTACTGCGGTATGTTTTACCCAAACTTTGAAAAGTTACAAGGTTCCCCTAGTCCTAGAAAGCCTGGAAAACTAAGGGAAATTGCAACGACCTGGAAGAGTAGGGGAAAATTAATTTGCTTTATAAAAGTCAGAGAAATTCAACAAATCAATAACAGATTTTACATAGCTGGTTATTGGTTAGCACAAAATTCAAGAGACGACAAGCATTTCTGTAAAAGAAATTAAGAAAACTAATCTAAATTTGCTGTTTCCTCGTGAAAATTTGTGTTCTTATATTATAAACAATAAATATAGTATTCCTTACATTGCCATGTCATATTTTTGCATTTTCAATAGCCAGGGAAATGTTTTAAAACCTTGAAAAGCCTGGGAAATGTCAGGGAAGTTCAAACTGTTATCTCTGGAGGAATTCTGAGAATAGCATCAATAAATATCCCAACATCGTGACTAAAATATTAGCTGTTAATTGGTCCCTTGTACTCAGCATCGACCTGTTACTACTGAAACCTGCTATTGATTGTAGAAATCACAAATATAATACTAGAGGTTACTTTTAATTGGCCTACTTTGCTACGGATTTTGAATTCGGGTTAATAACGTCATGAAATGCTCAACTGATCTCGCAGGTTTTTGAACATCATCCTACGAAAATGCCATACAGTATTGACCTAATAGCATAAATCCGACCTAATGTTCCACTAGTGGGGCATGTCGTCAGTTGAGCCCTAATCGAGATCCACGCTGAAGAGTCTCACCTCGTTTCATAGTATCATATTATGCTGCCATAATCAATGCTGCACATATTGCAAATGTTGCCATTAGGAGCAACATTAAGGGATGAGACGAACTGTGTTGGGCTTATAATGCATTTAATCCTTTGAGTTTTATTCGTATCTACGTGCATTTCTGCAGGGAACAGGGTTAACATGCTTTTGTTGAATTATGCAGAATGTTGATTCCAATTAGTGGTATCTAGGACAAATACAATCAATGGGATCTGGACGTCACTGACATCGATCACGCTGCCATGCGTTATTCTTTGGCGCTGCAACTGTAACCAAGTACATTGCTAAATGGTTGGCAACCACGTTTTTGTGCGTGTCTACTAGCTCCATGTACATACTGTAAACTTTTGGTCAGCTATAGTTTCTTACGTTTTTTCCCCCTACTGAAACGATCGGTCCCATTCTTGTACTAAACATTGTTCAAGTTCATTTCAATTTGAATTGCCAATATCTTTTCTGGGATTTCTGTGACGCATGCAATCCCTAATCTGTAATGATTTATTCAGTTGGAATGGTTTCTGATCAGTATATAAGTTTGTGAGACAATTTTGTTGCTTAGTACTCGGTTCGTAAAGGTATACAAATTGATGTTAATGTGCGTGCTGGTTGCTACAAGGGGACAATTGGTTAAGTATGATATGCCAACTAACATACTTGCACATGTAGGTTTTTTTCGCAAAATAACGTTAGTTGGGCATTTACTTTTCAATTACGTTAACAGTAACATTACAGTCATTTACAACTACTTACATTATAGTTGACGCAATTGACTGTACTGAACAGACGAATTATTTAACATTTTAGGAAATTTTGGTGGGTTTAAAATACGAGTGTTTTTCGTGCTCACTGCTCCTACGTTTTCTGATGAAAATTGATCGAAATAATCTCAGCAAAATAAATTAAAGCAGCTTGTTTTAATTACCTGACATTTACTTTGTATAGTCTTTTCTTGAAAGAATCGTAAATTGTCTGTCACGAAACGAAGCAGTTTTCAATTTATCAGAAGGATTGAATGTGAGTATGTTTTCAAAACTTCCTTCTTAATTACAGCATCATGAGCAAGTGAATTTACTCGGTAAATGCAAAAGGAAAAATTAGTTTCTAAATGTCGTCCTAATTATGTGCTAGTGCTCAGTGAGTGAAAAATTACTACACAGTAATGGCATAGAGGTATGAGCATAACGATCGAAAAGAATCGGCGATTGATCAAAAACAATTTCAGCTGAGTGCATATGCAATTCCCACTGGTTTCGCCATTTCAAGTTCGTGCAATTCAATTTTTACTTAACAGCTAGGGAAAAAAGAGTAGGTTGCACTCGAATCAACTGTTGTATTATTTGCAGTTTATCGCGGTAATCGTTTTGGGACACTTAATGCTTTAATCGAAGGTTCCATATGGACGTTTACGCAAACCAATTTTGTTTTGACGTATTTGTTGTCAAGGTACAGACAAGGCATAACGTTAGTAGTTGTACGATAATTCACAACGAAAAGCTGTTTACAGAATATGCAATTATTAAAATTACGAACTATATTTTTGAAAGAGAATATTAAAACAACGGCAGCCCATATTTGAACAGCATTTGGGCAGTACTTATTATGGTAAACGTTATTGTTCGGAATATTTCCACGTTAGTTTGTCAGTAAAAGCTAAAATTCCGATATTAAAATTACCGACTGTTTAAAATCAAGCCACATAATACATGTAATTTAGCATTTGTTCATCTCATCTTTATTTTTAATGGTATCCAAATGCATGCTTCACTGCATTACTTACTTGATCGCAGTGTTTGCTTTAGTTCAGGTGCAGCGCAACAACCACGTTTAATTTAAAATTTTAAGTTTATATTACGATTATTGTATTTCGTTTTTAAAATAAATAGTACGAAGTTGTTCAACATAAAATAATCTAAAATTAGTAAGTCATTTGATTAAAACTAATCATATGTTAAAATCGCTATATCTATTATAATGTTTCTAAAAGCAAGGCACTGGGCATCATGCAGCTTCAAAACTTATTTCACTGATTTATTCTTTAGGTTCGTGCATATGTTGAATATGAAGATGTTGTTAATATTGCTCATGATAAACACCATTGCCTTTTGTATTTCATGAACAACATTTAGAAAATTTTACGCAGAATTTGACTTCGTAAATCATTCTGGTCCATGCTTTGCACGTTAATGAATTATACAAAGATTTATTCACTGTGACGCTCATAGATTAATTACAGGCACATCTAGATAGTTAGCAAGATGATAATCTTCAAGCTATTTGGGTGGATTTGCATGCCCATTTACATTTTGTACCACAGTACATACATGTATAATCCAGATTACACGAAAATCAAGGCTTCGCAGAACAATTTTACATACTTCCTGGAAAGGAAATTATGATTTAACGACGTTGCTCGCCTTATTAAAATAGATTTTGCCTGCCAAATATGAGTGGGGTGGAGTTGGATCATCGGAAAGGATTCGTATTTCATTGTTCAGCTGCGGCTCTCTCTTATAATAGGGTGGAGCATCCATGTCCCATAGATTGGGTTGAAATTATGCCAAAACACCCCTAACAATCGGAATGTGATATTAGGGAAATGCTGGCGTAACACCTTCATAGAAAAGGAAATAGCAGAGGTTTTCTTGCCTCTCTCATAAATTACTGAGCAGCATTGTGATGCCGGAAAAAGTTGGTTGGGTATAGGTTTTAGGGGCTGCAATATATTATAGAGCAAGAAAACAATTTTAAGTGTATTATGGGTGTTGGCTGCACGGATTTATAAAGAATGGAGTACGACGTACGTACATCTAGAACAGTCTAACCAATAATTGAAAGAAGCTAATTAATAATGAAAATGAACTCGATGATCGAACGTCGCCCACCCAGATTTTGACTAATTACAAATAAATCCTTTCGTGCAAAGACTTGCAAGAGAAACTGGTATTCAGAGATACGGCTTAACGTTTAAAATGGGGACCTGTTAGGTAATTATTACCAGCATTATGATTTTCTTATAGTAGACAATTATACACTGTACTCGTATAAAGTTGTATATGTACTTTTTGTTTTAGCAGAAGTGCATTTTGGAATGGTCGTCATTTTCCGTACACATTGAACGTTCTTTTCATTTTGCCTGCGTGATGGAGAGAATGCTTTAGTTATATGAAAGATAATGGCATACATCCTGCAGCTCATTTAATTGCTTTTGGCCAAATTGAAACCCTTATAGTTATTGTCAGAGTAGTTGCTGAAAGCTTGAGTTATTTCTATAACAACCTAACCCACCCTGTCTTTTGATGAAGTTTCGCGTTCTTCATAATGGTCTACATTGCAACCTAGGCAATGTATTGTGTTTTGTCAGAATTAACCTCGTTGTTGCCTAGTTATTAAGTTCGCCAAGATTTCCATCTGATGAGTACCGTATTATTTTGGAAGGATACAACGTGACTATTATGCGTTACATACAACGTCCTTTTTGTGCTCAAGTATGATATTAAATCTAACTTGCATCGCTTTTAAATAGAGCATACAAATTTGCATCCAACAACCAATTATACTTTGGTATACTGTTCCAAATTGTTAAAATAATTCTCCTTTTTCATAATGAAATTATCGATTAGGTCTAGCTAATACTGGACGTTGTATGCTAGAATCCTGCTTTTAGCATTCAATGCAATTTTAGACGCTGGCAAAGTGATATTGACGCTTACCACTTTCGACGAACCGGAAGTGCACGTGCGTCTAATAGAGGAACCAGTCGATTACATTAAGATTTTATCAGTTACTTCGTTCTGGTGGCCTTTGGCTAGGAAATTTCATGGGGGAAGCCGGATTCAGCTGTGGTACATATTACACTTCCTTTTCCTTTATGTTTCACTACTTGTATGATTTAGTGACAGATTTGGCAGAAGCACGCAACTAAATCACTCCATTACTTCAAGCTACGAAATCCATTGACTGCATGGCTTCTGTCAATTGTTTTCACCCAGTTGTTTACAACGCACGAGGGACATAATTATTATACTGAAAATTACAAGAACAACGAAATAACCGTAATGATAGTTGAGCTTGGAGTTCTTTCTAGTAACGCTAATGTTTAATTGCAGCGTTCCCACAGATCCTGGGAAACCTGAGAAAGTTCAAGGATTTAGAACTTACTGGGAAACCTGGGAAAGTCAGGGGAAATTTGAAATTTTTACTTCAAGTCAGGGGATTTCTACATGTCATTTTAATCCAGCAGCTACATGTACATGTATTTTTATATCGATTATGGTGTATACATCCGTGATTTTTATATAGGTGAAGTTGCCCTATGCACAATGATAGAAAGCCCCAGTGCCTTCTATTTTGCTTCATTATAGACCATTTCTTCATCTTCTTCTACTGAAATGTAACATAAACCGCCTAATAATTACATGTTTGAAAAATTGTGATTCATATACATGTAAGTCTCCGTACAAGATTACTAATTTGCCAAATTGAAATAAATTCTAAACATCTGAGTAATACCAATTAAAAGTTACATTCCATTGTTATACCTGGTAAAGTCAGAGGATTTTATATAACATGTTTTAATGAAAGAGGAAATTCAAAGTTGCAGCGAACGGTCAGTTTTAAGCTTAGGTAGCTAACTTGTGGGATAGGATATTATTGTTTGCATTGTTTTCCATTTTTAGTTTGATTATTGATGGATAAAGTGAGATGAGAGCTAGTCCATTACTAGTCCATCCAAATGCAAATAAGGCAAATAACCTTTACTCATGAACAACGCTTGTGATGCTAAATTGATTTTATCACATAGCACGATGCAGCATAAATTTTTATTACAATATTGCAGATTTACTTATATTGAAGTCGCACACAGATATAACAATGATAGCAACATAAAGATCCACACTAAAATTGCAGATAACTTTATAATTGCCTATGCATTAATAACAGTTTGACATTTAAAGTTTGTCATTTATGCAAAATGCACACTTGGGTGCTAATCTTTTGTTACACTGAAACATTTCATCTTTATGCCTCAACGTTTTTAATTGACGTGTTTAATGAACCATGGTAATATGGTATTTAGTCTCATCTCATCAACTGATACTCGAAAAATGCCAATTAGGTTTAGGAAATAACCCCGCATTTAACACAAAAAACCTGGATGCCTGTCCTTGTGGACTTAATAACAATATGTAATTCCCTGTGTAATTATACAAGACATTTCAGCGCTGTAATGAGTTAGAAATGCTGGTTCACAGCTGTGTCCCCCTTATTAGCTTTCATCCAAGTTACAAATTGGTCGGCCTCAGCCTGGGACACTTTTCAAAAAGGTTACCATTTGTATAATTGCATTGATGTTTGATGCGTGGCATTGACGGTATACTGTACATGTACACTGTGGGGATGACTTTCATCATTTTTCAAAATCGACTTCTCTCCATGGGAGAAGCTTCCTGAGTCCAGACTGTTATCATTGTATTTAATGATACATGTATGACCGGTCATGCGTGGTCAACTTTTGTGATCGGTGGTGATTTTGCCGACAATAACTCAGATGTTTCTGACAGTACGGTTATTGGATTTCTGAAAAATTCATCTTACAATTGATTTTGTAAGAGGTTTCAATGTATAATTATCGAATTTACTTGAAGTGGTAATTCTGAATGTGGGCGTAGCCTATGTCATAATGAAGGTTTGCAATTTATAATTGTTGGACCGAAATGCAAGGCAAATGAACTCAGTTCAAATCAATATATATACACTATATATCTTGTTTATGTGGAGAGAAAATGGTTTAGGGTCATTGCCATTTTTAAACATGGCTTTAATTATGTACCTTTGCTGTGTATGTTTCATGGAAACTTGGCAAGGACGGTGCTCCTGTTTTTCATATTAAACATTTGTGAGTCCAATTTCTACAATGTATGATATTTAGCGAATTACTGGATCGTACAAAAATATAAACGATATATTGTGGAATGGGAATGTTTCAGGTTTCAAAGGTAACCATGCACGTTTACTTTCCAAATTCGTACCCTTGGCACCAGGGACGCGTACAAATATTTTGGATTTGTCCTTTGCATATCTAGTGTGCATACACTGCATAGGATTTATATTTTCACTATATTTATAGTCACCCATGAGCTTGTATACAGTATTCTGCCGACGTTAACGTTTCCATTTTTCTTAACAGAATAACGATGTGCATGTAAACACTAACGTTGGATTCAGGCAAACAAAGCAATCGTAAATTTGGGTATTAGCTTGCACAGTATATTGGAATACACAAATTACATAATTTAAGCCATATTAGATGTAAGCCGGGTAAATTAACTTCATTGCATTATTAAATTTTACTGTCTCAGAACAACACTCCTGCTGCTGCGTTGGTTCTTACGAGTTTAAAGGTGACTGTTATCGATGTACATATGAATATGCATAGTTCAGATGCTAATTAATTTGTGAATGCATGAAAATACAATGTACATGTATTGCAGACAGAAAAGATACTTATCCAAATCAGTAATCAGTTAATTCCTGTTTTTCGATACCTTTAACTGTATACGATCCATAGTTTCAGTTATTCTAAGCATTTTTGGCATTGGCTACATTATTAGATATCCATGCTTTAATATTTTCCTATTCAGCAGTAAGGCGTCATACTTATCGATCTTGACACCAGCTCTTGCTAAGGAAAGATCATTGCTTGTTTCTCAGTAAGCTGATGACAGTTGACAAGCGCAATTCTCCGAATTATAATTATATATTTATTGGATTCTGCAACGCGGGTATATCATTTTTTTCAGTAATTCTGTCTAACAAGACTGGCACTTTGATGAATAATCGCGAATAACTTCCACAATGAACTACACAATTTATCCAGTAAGGCTTTTTGCTAATCCATTCCATAAACTACACTTACGAGCAAAAAATTCGGGCCACCTGCATGTATTGACCAAAGCTTTGTTTTTTACATCAAACAATTGTCCGATTTGAATTTGGGAAAGTGTGTTATTTAGAGAATTTATTCTTCCTTGAAATTTGCCTAGTGTCACCAAGATCCCTACTGAATTGTTCTGATGAAAAGCCTCCAAAGGCCAGTGTCTACTAAAGCCATCCACTGCATTCGGTATCAAAGGTGTTTGGATACAATGTTGCTGGATACAAGCTTATCAGAATCCAACAGGCAAATTGTATGTCGAAACTCTTTTATATCCACAGTGTGTACAAGAATGCATATGTCACAGAAATGCCAATACATGTGCCCTTGATTCCAAGGGATTGCACCCCAGTCCTACAAAACCAATATCATTAAATTTAAACACCCTTTAAGGACGAATAAATCCGAGTTTAAATCGGACATTTTGTTGATGTGAAAAAAGCACATTTGTGGGCAATACATGCAGGTGGCCCGAATTTTTTGCTCCTAAGTGTAGCTACATGTAAGTTGAGGACATCTTCACTGCTGCCACCATGTAGTCGATTTATTCAATGTTTATCTCACGAGCCTTTGACAAGGGCGTTGGCGAAAATGAGATTCTTGAGTTTTTGCAGTAAACCGTTTTTTTCCATTATGAAAAGGGAAATGCTTTACGTGTAATGATTAACTCCTGCACCCAGTAGCGAGGGATTATCTGGCAACCGTTACTAGATTTATGTACGGTAAACTGCACCAGAATGTAAAGACCTGTAAAGAGTAAACAATTCTGCGAGCAGATATAACAAACATTTAATGCCACATATATGTATAAATATCCAGGCTTCCCCATCACAAGAAATTCCAAGTCAAAAGGGTTTGGTGCATGAGCCCGCTAGTTTCCCAAAATACTTCGCGACCATATACCCTTCTCTCCCACCCAATACTCCAAACCGTCACCAATACATAAAATAGCCGTGGCTGTGTCTTTCTGTGTGGGTATTAGTAGGATATGTGCACACTTAGCGAAAGTGGGCGTCTCCTAACAGCGCATAGGCTTTGAGGGGCAACTTGCAAATCTAACCTAACATATTAAACCTGACCTAACCTAATCAACATAGCCTAACGTATAGGCCTATTAGTTCTAGGTGTGGCTAGGTTAGGAAAAACAGCAAGTTGCAAAATGCCCAGCTAAGCCTACGTGCTGCGAGGTGAAGCCAATCATGTATAGTGGTTGTGTACATATCCTACTAATTCTGGAAAGCGTTCCATATTGTAAAAAACTCAATTGCGTTTTTTCAAGATGGCGTAAAACGTCAATCACTCGCCATCTTCACAGTTGTAAATAAAATAAGACGGCCATTAGCAAGTACCGGTAATTAGATAATTATCATATTGATACAGTAGTTCAAAAAACTAATGATATTTTCGCCAAATTTGTATTTTTGACGTTTTCCAAGCTGTGACGGACCCATCTAGGTTGGTCCAACGACTAGTTCTTCAGATTTCACATCGACTTTCGTAAGCATCTGTAGCTTAAACTCTATACAAACAAAACGTTGCCAATGACGTAATGTTGCTAGAGCAATCGCATTCAATAGCCATCGGAAATCATCGTGGACCTTCAAACGACCAGCAAAGGCATGTGCATGTCGCGTGCACCCGTACACACTACGCACGCGTCATGTGACCCTCTTGCCCATACTCTGCTCCATGGGCGTTTCCGCCTAGCGTCTTTGCCGTGCAGCTAGCGGTTGACAACCTGGCAGATCCCATTTGTTGGATGGCGTGTGGACGTGGAGCACAGCACGTACAGTCTGGATCTGAACGCTTGCTTATCCAGCATCAGCATCGCACTTTTAGTGCTGCGTGTGGGAATTCAGAGGGTTGAACGCTAGCTTAGCTAACTGCGAATGGGTCATCGCAGATCCATCCCTCCAGAGCATCAACGGCCAAACGAGTCCCTCGTTAGCGTCGCGTGCCGTTGACAAACAGTGATTTTCAGACCAAACGACCCTCCCATTTCCAGCCATAAAACCGCAGCCTTTTTGCCACGGACTCCATCTCTCGCTGCCATCCTCCAGTTCTAAAGTGCCCTTCTCTGTGTTGCAGGTGGCACAGACACGACAAGTGCACTTAACTATCGAAGAACGCCAGTGGATCGCAGCCTGAGGAAATGCTGTCGGGACAGACTCATCCCCCAAGATGGTAAAAGCATGCTGGGACAGGGAACGTCAAGTTGGTGAGTTCAACTTTCGATTAATTGGTTCAACTTTTCATTTATTAACTATATACTGACAGTGATGGACGCAGTATTGATGGAATGATGTTACTGAGGATTATCCGAACTTACTGTCAGACTGTCAGTATCGGAATAGAGAGAACGATGCATGAAGGGCGACTATCCTTATGACTGAGGAGAATTGTGTATGTTATGTTTGGAAGTATGCATGGTAGTGATGTGACAGGGAGTTTGAGGACGCTTTGGATGAACAGAAAAAAACTGTAGCACTGACCGTGTAGGGTTGGTATTAAGTATTGGTGTCATCCCATCCCATCAATTTGAATGGTAAATTGGGATCTTTTAATTGAAATCTTCTGTGACTGTGAAGATGAAAATGTGCTTCGCAAACGCCAATCATGACGGCAAAAGATGCTGTGTAATTGATGTGTTATTAAAGTTGAAAATGGGAATTAATGCATAGAGGTCGCTGTACGTGCTCACAACAGTTTGTTGCAGAAAACAATAATATGACTCAGAAAGTGTGTGGCTTGAGGTAGTCATGAGTGAAAAGAGGCTCCACCTATCCATCCATACTCATTTTTATTCACGTGACTTGATTTACCTCATTAATAATTTGTTGCGGTGAATGTAGTGTAAAAAGGGCGTGGTGTGATGATTTCTTGTTTTGAATTTATGAGCCCATCCTGTTAGTGATAATTTCTGTCGGCGCAAATTGGATATGAATTACTTGCCGTGTGGCACCGCGAATTTAAGGTATATCTAATGAAATATCGACGGAGATTTTGAGCCAAATGTTTGAAGTCTTAATTGTACGATTATGATATTTTCATTAGCCTGAACAGACCTTGTTTAAAAATGTATCATCACGTACTAAAATTGGGTTTTATTTGACATTCATCCTGACATGTTTATTTGCAAATTTGGCTTTTAAAATAACAGAAATGATAAACATCGTTAAGCCGCATTGTACCAAGAAGAAAACTATTAATGAGACCTAAGCACGAGATGAAACAAGGTGTTCACAAGCGCTATGAAGCCAATATTCCTTGCCAGATCTTCTCATGATCCTACAGATAACTTTATATCAGGCATATGTAAAAAATACCAATACAGCCCTGCATTCAATAATGGCATGTTGGCCTACATAAATCGAAATAAGGGATCGCGTGCTGGCCTTAACAATCTATTGGACTTTATGTCCACGTTGTCCTTTTATGTTCGTGTGTATATATTTATAAATATGCATATCGAAATCAGCTGGCCATTGTATATATTCAAGGTATCCCAGCAACTAACGGTCCATGATTTGTTGGTGATATTAAAATGTTTGTTACGTTTTCAATTATTGGTTACTAGGTGTGCTAAATTTAGTTCTCCGAAACAATGCCTATGGTAGGCTACACTACCATGACGTGGTGTCTTCTATGATTTGTGGAAACCACTGTCATTGTAGACAGGGCATCGTCAATTAGGTCTTAAGTCCATTCAGGTGCTGAAATGACTTATTACACTAACTGAGTGTACCCAAAGTCCACTTGTATATTCCCTCGGTGGAGAAAGTTACGAAACTCCATGTTCGAAGCTCCAAGTGTGATGCATTTGCAGGCCATTTTTATTCATGTAATCTTTGATGTACATTTATGGAAGCCAATAATTATAACCATGGCATGGAGGTAATGAGGTACGTGACTGGTAAGTCTTGATCAGTCATGCTTCGGTTTTCAATGGACCGAAACTACATGAACGTCTTAGAAACTGGCAAACCAATAGCCTTGGCTATCGGGCAATCTAATTCAAGTTATATGACTACCACAGGGTAATTCGGATGGTCTGGAAAAGATTGAAGATGAGACTTCGACGAATTTATTTCGTATTTGCCTTCTGATATTTGAGATTTTTTGACAAAACATTCAAAGGATTCCATTCAATATAGCGTTATTATTGGAGTGACATTCGAAGCATAATTGCATGGCTTTTGGAAATCCGCCAGTAAAAGTTGAAGTGACGAGGGAATTTAAAACATGTATATAGGCTTTTTATATTCGACGGAAATAGTGAGGTACTTGAAGTGTTTGATTTGAATATAAGAGCCTGGCTCGTAAGTAGGACCTAAATTTCATGTGAATCTTGCGTAAGTTGAACAATCATCTTTTTCACTCAAGAAATTCGGTCGACTTTTATGTCACCACACTGCATGCCTCGTTTGCCTGGCTGCCTCCATGCATATGGCTTTTATCCCAAATCAATATTGATTCCATAAACCTATACGGTGTTGGTGTCGATCGATAGGAAAAGTTGTCAATATTTATAGTTAATTTGCGGATCAGTCAGTGTTTAATTGTCCAGGCGACTGCAAAACATTGAATTTTTATCCATAAAATGGGGCGTGTGTGCCCTTGAAACGTATGTGTTCGATAATTCGTTTAATTCAAGACACGGTTACATATACCAAACGGCATGCCGGTACTTAGTGTCTTAGAAACGTATTGGCCATATGAGGTGTTGCGATCCATGCCACAAGAGCTTGTATCACATGATCGGCGTCCTTCTTGAATCGTCCAATCGCCAGTATTGTCACGTGACATTGTTAAAATATCTACTAATCAGACAAGGTCTCTCAGCTGTGGTATAATAAATAATGCTATGATTAGTTAAAATATAGAATTACTCTGTAACAGGGTTTCCACTTTCTGGAAGTCAGGGAAAATCGGGGATGTAAGGGAAATGAAAAAGTGTCAGGGAAATCGTGCAAATTAATCGGTGAATTAGTCATCATCCTTTATATAAATTTAGGATAAAATCCATCATTTTTCTTATTTTTTTTTGTTGAAAATCTAATGTAAAATGTCAGGTTTAAATGACTGAAAAGTTGTCAGGAAATGTTAGCGAAATCGGCTTGAGAATTTGAGGGAGAACCATCACTACTGCAGTCTTAGATCTTCAAATATGCATGCATGTGTTAGTATTACTGGAAAATAACTAGTAAAATAACGATAATAATCTTATGGGAAAGTGAAAAACATTACACACTTTTTAATTTTTATTAATATACATGTACGTGATGCTACGTGATGGTAAAAGTGATGGTCCATAAATGTGAGACAGGGTCAGTTACAGCGAATCTTGATTAATCTAGATCCTTTATCACTCAATTGATGATGGTAAGCATTGAAGGCTAAAATTTTAATAACGAAAAGTTTAAAAATAAATGATGCTGGTGAACGTCATTGGATTTGGCTATAACATGTAACCCCATTTTTATTCGTTTTACTCGCTTTGTTAGATAACGCAAACGAATTTAAGTATTGAATAAATAACATTCGCGTAAATACCTGGAAAAATAACAGTTAATGCGATAAAAGGACCCCATTTAGTCGGAATTATAAACTTCCTTAATCCTTGTGTACATTTTATTGATCTTGGGTGTGGTCGACACGTCCTTCAACTTTTTGAATAAATTTATCAACCTGGATTTTTACCCCGTTGAATCACCCAAGTGTCTGGCGATAACCCCCTTTATCCCAGATGTCAGATGCCAAGACAAACCTGGCAAAATCATGCGAGTGCGTCATTGGCTGCGTCATTAGGACTTAATACGTGCATATATAATGACTTAGGCTTCCGACTACTTTATTAGGCTGGAATATTACTTTTGAATAGTTAATTTTCATAAGACCTGAGTGGTGCATCAAAGCGTTTGAAACTATGTCAATTTCAGGCTTCAATTTTGAAGGACTTAAGAATAATTCCGTGGAAAAGCAGTGACGCGTATTTCATCGTTTTGAGTTCTAGCTTGTTTCTGATAGTATTGTCTGCTGCATTATAACTTGAATAGCCCCTGCTCCACCGTAGATACTATGAGAAAGTGAGCTTCTCCTAACGGCTCATAGGCTGGTAGTGATTGCCTGAAGGATGGACAGCTACATGTAAATAAAGAAATTACATTTTTAGGTTAGGTTAAACACGAAAGAAAAGACACAAAATAACGGAAAAAAGAAAATTGGTTAACTTGAGGTTGAAATATAATTTGTTTGTGAACATTATAGCAGGAATTCATTTGTAGTATATACGAATTTAAACCTTAGATACTTGCCCCAAAATGACTGGTCGTCTAGAAAAGCTGGTAAAATCAGGGAAATTCATATGATATCTGGAAATTTTAAGATGTCTCAGCAAAGTTATAGAAAATCTGCATTTTTTCTAAATTTTTTCTAACCATTTCGCCTATGGCGTTTCCATCGCCATTACTATTTCTTATGAAAAATCCACTAACATGTATCACCTGGCGTAAAAAAAGAAATTCTTTAGATTATTTCTAAAGCTAATTAGGAGGCTATACCTTATCAAAGTATACTTAGCAAACTTTTGTATGAATCTTATTTTTCAAAAAAATTGCCTACAGCAATTCTTCCATTCTTCTCAAGAATACCCCACAAAAACGCATGCAGTATTTGGGTTCTATAGTAGTTTCAACAACAACAAAAATTCCGCAGATTTCCCATCGGTCTTAATTTTTTACCCTTGTCTGATGTAAGTGTTAAATTCGAAAGGAAATGTAATGGTTTTAAATTGCCTGGAAATTTTGCAAAAGGTGTTTGGAGAACCTGGAAAGTCAGGGAAATTTGATTTAGGATTCGGCCAGTGATCCTGATGTACATTGACAACTCTTGTGCAAATGTATAAAACATTTTTGAGATGGTTAGCTTATGTACATGTAATTTTTGATAAATAACTGCTGTAATTTCTTATTGATCTTTTGCACTGAAATTTTGTAATTTGATTGAGGGGAAGACGAAAGATCCTCGAGATGCTCACTTAATAGCGGTTGCGTGCCGTTATGAATTTGTCGTCTCCCATATAGTTTAGAGAATAATGTGTTATGATTCCCTTTCATTCGTCTTTTG
Source organism: Kryphioiulus occultus (assembly GCA_034687865.1). NCBI lineage: Eukaryota > Metazoa > Arthropoda > Diplopoda > Julida > Julidae > Kryphioiulus > Kryphioiulus occultus. The sequence continues at coordinate 27,282 of JAQGAF010001700.1, forward strand.
AATATTTGATACCAACTGTCTGCATGCGTGCTCACATTGTTATTCACTATCAGACCTTGTTTGTGTTTGAGAAGCCTTACAAAACATGCGACCTTCATAGTCCAAGGTCTAATTTCAGCTTGTACACTTAATAGACGTTTAGCTATTGGATATCCAGTATCACCGATAATAACCAGCATAATTAGTAACATTGCAAAATTAATTGAGTTTTATTGTGTGTAAGATGTAGGGGAAATGATGGAATCTCTGGGACCTTGCTTCTGCATACAAATCGGCTGGCATATGTAGCGTACAATATCATGTTACCTGTTTTCCAGGAAATTATATAGCGATATCTACATTGTGTAATGCAGTTATACCCTCTGTTCAAAAAACACTTAACAATAGTTAATTTTGGAAGAAATGACTTGTCATTGCATTTCCCGACCCTGTATTCTGGTAATTGAGATCCTCATATACTTTCAAGTTAAACTAATAGAAAAATAATCAATGTCGGCATAGCGTCACCTAACAGAACGACCTGTTACCTAATTCATAAATGGTTCTTACCCCTTGGTGTATAAGCTTATGTCAATTTTCGAATTAAAGCATCCTAGGCTAGCAATATTGATTGCAGTCACCATCTAAGATGTACTCCTGTAAGCCTCGCCACACTTCATCTTCACTATCTCCTCTTCTTCTCTCCTAAACGTATACCTTTTATGATTATTACCATAATTGGCCTTGGGCGCTGCTAAGTGAAATTAATAAATGATAAGGGACATCATGGTTCTGCGGATACGAGGATGGCTTCCTGACTAGCTAGGGTAGCAGGGAAAAGTCAGGGAAATTCATATGTCTGTAAATTTATCTGAAAAGCTATATTTGTGATCTACTTTTTTTAAAAAATTTCGCCCACGTGGTTTTCGTTGCCAGCTTCTAGGTTTTCCTAATATTTCTTATGAAAAATCCACTAAAATTCACCTAAAATGAATTATTTGTGATATTTTTTCAAGAAAATTACTCCTACGGCGTTCCTCAATAATAAATAACGTAGCCAACTACGATATTTATTATTGAGGAACGCCGTAGGAGTAATTTTCTTGAAAAAATATCA
>JAQGAF010001701.1:0-28368 GCA_034687865.1 Kryphioiulus occultus
AGGGCTCCAAAATGACCCAATCCGATCGTCTGCGCGTCACTGCGTCACAGATTAGGGCAATGATGCACCACTAGGTGGCCACGTTCGAACACAAAGCAGCCGAAATTTGTCGGTGCTAGGAGATTTTCATTCACAATTTGTCGTCTTAATTGAGAAATTGCGCGCCTACTATAGTTGAAAGTTCAGGTGCACCGTCAGGTAATTATCCCTTGAATTATCCGACTCAATTTTATTACAGCGCAATCGCAAATACGTTCGTAGAATGCTGGTAGAACGTCAGAGGAGAACAACCAGGTTGCCAAATTTGAATCTTCCTGGTCATCGTTTCTGTTACTTATAATTTTAAAACACAAATTCCCACTACTGTTAGCGAATAAAATATTTTAAAAATAGACTCACTCTCACGTTTTCCATCCCATATTAAACGAGCGTTCTTTACGAATCTGCCATGCATCAATCAGGCTACATACTTGTACATTGTACGTGTTCTTCCTGAAAAAAAAAGACAGACAGTTGAGAAACAACAAGAAAAGGCAAAAATATCATGCTGTTTATCAATGATATCGGGTCTTTCCCATCAGAATAAGTAACCCAGCCTAGAGTTACACATGATGAAAAGTACAGTTAAAGTTGGGGGATAATATGCTATAAAATTTTGACTAAAAGTTGAATTTATAGACTGTCACTATATCACAGAACATTGTAGTATACAAAATTAGTTTTTAACTCTGTTGTACAACTTGTTATTAACGCCCACTCGATTACAAGTTGCATAACTTTTCAATACAACATGTTTGTTATAATGTAACATGTAGTAAAATCGGCTCTAAATTGACTCAATATATTACACAGTTCTTGAATGTTCCAGCCCGGCGTTTAGATAACATTGATACCAGGAAAATACAACGTTTGACAGGATGAGCGGTGACAATGATGAGGATTTTACCAAGCAGCTCGAGCTTGAGGAGCAGGAAAAGCGAATGCGAGAAAATTCAGATGTGTCCGACCCTTACATGTATACCGATCAAAGTGACGGCACCGCCTACGAGTGGAATCACGAAAAACAGGCTTGGTTTCCAAAGGTATACACGAAAGTGAATGTTTGCGAATTTGGGTGATATGGTTTCAAACTTGTCTTTGGATTGGCAAATCTGTCAGGAAATTCATCGAAAAGATTTTAAATTTTCCTTTAAAACTTCGCATTTTTCTGTAATATTACATTTTTAGGGTCAAGGCAAGAATATCCTTCAGACACAAAATAAACTCAAATTTACAAAAAAAAATGTTCTGGTAGACCCGAATTTTAGTTTTTCTTCAGAAATTTAAACGGGAGATATTTAATGAAAATATTTTATCGTGCATACTGCGTTAACCCAGACCAAAATGTTATCGTTGCTAACAAATTCTTTGATATATTTTCCCCCTAGATCTCGGATGACTTTATAGCTGCATACCAAGCCAGTTATGGGCAGGAATATGCAGCTTCTGAGGAGAAAGATAAGGTGGACAGTCAGAAGGCAGAAACAACAAAACTAGCCGACACGGGTCAAGCGAAAGCATCCTCGTCCACTGGCCAGACTGGTGAAAAGCGAAAGGCTGAAGAGCAACCACCAGGTAAGTTGGTTTCCTTCCTATATCTATGCTAAGGAATTTATGCTTTTCAATCCTGAATGAAATAGCCATATTTTAGCACTGCTATTTATTTTTAATGAGTTATCATCAGAGAGATAAAGGCCAATTTCCGGGATTACAACAAACCAAGTCAATCGTTCGAGCCAATTTCAAGGACGAATTTTTGGGAAATGTTAATTTCGTAAAAGCAGTGTTTTGAGTATTTTCTGATATTTTAGATTTGGTTGAGTGAGGAGAAAGTGGGAAAAAGTGTTTGCATGGCAGAATTTGACAGTGCCAAAAACAATGCGTAAACATGTCATTTATACCAGTAGCAACTATTATCTATGTTTTTTCAGAAGTTTCGAGTCTGGATTAAATTTTTATAAAACCTGGGCTTTTTTTGTTTTGTCGAAATTAATACATGTATTTCATAAAATTTCGTCTAAAAAATTGGCTCGTATGTTAGTCTTATTCCTGGAAATGAACCAAACTAGATGTCATCGTGACACTTCACAGTACTGTAAGGATATCTCCAGCTTAGTTAACCGTAGTTTTTGGGGAAACACGATATCATAGTTTGTGCTTTTTCTAGGTTGGTTTGAAGTGGCCGACGAGCATAACACCAACGTGTACGTCTCGAATTTGCCCAACGACATCACGGACGAGGAATTCGTCGAGCTCATGTCAAAATGCGGCTTCATAATGAAGGACCCAGACACGGGGAAGCTTAAGATGAAACTGTACCGGGATCACAGCGGACAACTCAAGGGAGACGCGAGATGCTGCTACATGAAGGTAGGGCTCGTCTCGAATCATTTTACATTCTGGGCTAAAAGAGTGCTCAAAAAACTGGCCAATACCTTTGTGACGTGGATGAGCCAGATTGTCGTTTGACCCCTGGAGCGTCCGTTACGATGTCACACACACCCATCAGGAAACCAGAGTCTTGGCAGATGACGAGCAAGATGCGAGTTTTTCACTTGCTGAATCATCCAGGGCAGTTTAGATCTGGGGAGGGAAACAAAATCAGCAACATTTGTGATAATCTTACGACTAACCTAAAAAAACGCCTTTGTGTTCAGTTTTCGTTTCGCTCATTCCTGAGCAAGTGCAAGTCACTGGAGTGCGATGGCACAGTTTCCCTACCCCAGGTGCGAGACAGAGACGTACATGTACATGTAACACAAATGTTTTGGTAATATTTCGAAAGTTCTCCATAAAGTTGAAAACTACTTTTCACTAAATGGAGAAATCTTTGCCCAAGATAGTAAGAAGTACTCAGAAAAAACTGATCTTTGCCTTCCACATTTCCGAGAAAAATGTGGTATTTTGGGATTATTTCCAAACTTCAACTACTTACATTACATATTGGTACTAGAAGTTAAAACAGATTGTGCATCAGGGTGTCACTGGTCATGGAAGTCATGAAATGAAATTCAGATCATGGATGTCATGGAAACTCATCAAATTTGCATCAGGGTTATGCAAGTTTTGTCTTTGAATGCTTCATAAAATAAAAATTCAGATTAAAATTCATTATCTGTCATCCATTTTTGCACAACAAAATTTCGCCTACAGCGTTTTATTTGCTAATAACAACTGGGTTCCCACAGACCTGGAAAAGTCAGGAAAATTTCAAATTTTCATGCAAATGTCTAGGAAATTTCAAATTTCCATGTAAACGTTAGTAAATTTTGTATCAGCGATAATGCCAGCTTTAAATTGCCATAACCTCAAATGATGATGATTTTAAATTATTTCAATAGACAACTTTTGATAAAGTCAGGGAAATTTTTACAAAAACCTGGAAAAGTCAGGGAAGTTGAACATTTTATTTGACATGGTGTCTACCGGTCATGGAAGTCGTCGAAGTCATGAAATGAGATTCAGGTCATGGAACAGTCATGAAATTTGTATCAGGGTCATGGAAAAGTCATGAAATTTATAACAGGGTCATTGAATTTGTCTGTTCATTGATTTACAAAATAAAAATTTGGTTTTAAATTCTTCACTTTTCACCTAGTTTTGCAAAAAAAAAAAATTTAGCCTATGGCTTGGTTTTGACCAAAAATCATGTCGCCACTGTGGTAGATAATGTTTCTGAAAATGGATATTTAGTCATGACATAAAACTTCAACTGTTCAGTATTCTAATAGGCGTGGACATTTTTTGAAGTCATTGAAAAGTCATGGAATTTGCTATACCAAACCCAGTAGACACCCTGTGCACCACGTATAATGTAATGTTTGCACGTCAGGAAATAATACGTTAGCACTGACGACTAATTTCATTTCAAAATTGTCAATTATCTGCTGTGGTTTCGATCAATGCCAATAGATGGCTCTGCACGAGCAACATGTACAGAGCCTCTAAACATGTCTAGGAGTTACTGGAGAACCTTTATCTTTGTTTCAAAATCTAGTGGGCTAAACCGCAGCTACCGTTATCGAATGAAAGGGGTGACCATGTTGCTTGGCAGGTAAAAAGCACCAAAAAAAAGTCGTATTTTACCCAATGAAATAGCGCCGAAAGGGGAAACTTGACTACTCGTTCATGGCACCAGATTTCGATTTAAAATTAGCCCCACCAGGGGGCTACCTGCCCTTGCTCTGTCTCACCACAACCATGGTCCAGCTGCAGACCTGCATGGTTTAACTTCCCAAAATGATAACGTTTAAAACTTCGTGATGGAAAACAATTATCGGGATTGAGGCTTTTATGCGAAACACGTTTACACTGGTTGTCTACTGAAATGGAATATTAAAATTCCAGGATTATCCAGGACTTACATTCCCATTTTTAAGTGCACGACATAAGATGTTAGTTATTAAACAATTGGACGAGTGATTTCAATTACTACATGTAAACCAATATTTCTCAATTTTTCGGATACCTGCCCCCTTTTCAGCACACTATACAGTGTATATTTCATCAGCGACCCCTGACACCCCATCATGGCATTATAGGAGACATTTTTTGAAAAATAAACCATCGGTGATTCCGAAAGTTGTTGTAAAACGTTTCATATGAAAATTGCTTGAAATATTTTTGGTTAAAAAGAAATGCCATAAGCGAGACTTTTTGAAAACCTAAACCAAAAATGCCTACATTTCTCCAAATAACAATGAAACAAATGAAAAAAATATATAACTTAACAGTTATTCAGCAGTACATGTTTACTTAATAGATTCCCAGAAAATATTGTCTATATATACGTATAGGAATCTAATACTTCAACATTGCAGATTTCGAAGTTATATTTTTAAAAAAAATCGTTTGGAGCATTCTCAGAGAACGCATGAAGGGGATAGTTTTGGAAAAATACAGGCACAAATGATGGATTTCAATGGATTTTCAGTGCTGTTGATACATGTACTAAAGCCCCACTTCCAATTTGCTACAGTCTTTGAACATTTCCTGGACCATATTTCTCCAAAAAAAATTGTTTTGTGCATTAATTATCAGAGTACGCCAAAGGCGAAATTTTTTAGAAACCTGAACCAAAGCTTATGGATTTTAGTGTATTTTTTTCCCAAAAAAATTGCTCGGAGCATTCTCAGATAACGCAGTAGGCGAAGTTTTTGAAAAAATATAGGCAAAAGTGATGGATTTAAATGGATTTTAAGTGTAGTGTTAAAGTCCCGCTTACAATTTGAAATTGGAAATTCCCATTACTAAGAAAGAATTCCAGTACACAGTATTTCAAATGATTTCCAGTATAATTGTAGAATTTTCAGCCCAGTAGACACCCTGTTTAAATAGTTTTACGATTATAAGATGGACAATTGCCATGGGAATGGTTGAAAGAACCACAACAGAAAATCAGGGTGTCTATACCGTTTATGGTAGTGATTGAAGTCATGGAAAAGCCATGAAAATGGGCCAATAATAATGTCTCAACAGTGGTACATTGGGCTTTTGAAAATCGCTATTTAGTCATGACATCAAACTTTAATGACCCCATAGATCCCAGTAGACACCCTGAAAGTGCATTCATGTCAAGACTGATTGAGACTGAATGAATCTAGAAGAAATTTGACAACGAAACCAGGGAAAACTTCATGTACTGTAGTTGCTTTATCTTGGCTATAGCGAGAAACAAGTTTTAACGAAGTAAAATCATGGAACATCGAAGGCTTGGTGTCCATTTGAAATTTCATTTTGGGAGCTGAGAGCTGAGAGCAAAACTCAGCATCAGGAGAACCTCATGGGACAATTTTGAGCCAGTGTGGAATTTAATACTCGACCTTTTGAGAGTTGAGAGCTGAGAGAGATACAAAACTGGCAAACTGCGCTATGGCTTCAGTACATGTAGCAAATTAAGGTTTATGGGAAAACTTCGTTATATCCGTATATATAGGCGCAATGGAGAGGGTCCCTAGTGCAGTTTTAGTGTCCTTAGTGACATTAGTCTCCTCGAGTGGAGATATTAATTGGAATCTGTTGAATTTGAAGCGACATTAGGGAGGTTTAGTGCGTCATTAAGGGCGTGCTAGGGGCGTAATGGAGGCTGGTATAGCGAGCGTTAATCGAGGACGTTTAGAGAAAAGCGAAATCTATCATTCATGTCTGAGCGACTAATTACAAAACGAGAGAAAGCCGAGCAGCTCCCATCTTTTATAGATTGGATTTGCCACCCATCGTCCTATATGGTACATGCTTGCTTTCAACTGAAGCAGCAGCAGCAGCTATAGCGTATATATATATAGCTATTTGATTAAACTCTCCTCGGCTAAGGTTCATTAAATGCTATAAAGGCATTTTTCGATGCTACTCTTCCCAACTCCGCTATTTTCTCCATTAATGTCCTTCTCGCAGCGAGATTTTCCACTTTTAATACTCGCGCTCCGACGTAATTTATTATCCCGTAGTATGGGAAAAGAGAGAGAGAAGCGAAGACAGACCGAAAATTGTGTTTCACCCATGATAAATTGCACGATGGCGGAGGTCCCAGGCTGGGGCACAGAAAAGGCAAGTCAGGAAAAGGGCCCCAAGCCCTGCAAAATGAGAGATTATTGTGAGTTTGGAGTTTCGGAAACGAGTTAAATCAGTCATATAACAATATTTGCATATGGAAACATGATGTTGGGATAAGGCTGGAGAGGAATTTATGCCACGAGTTTAAAATGTTTAAAACTACCAAAATAAAAGACTGCCTTTGGGGCTCATGTCGCTGTTTTTGGTGGTTCTCCACGATTACGAAACGAGATTCTCTATATTTTTGGTTAGGGCATCCAGCAAAGTCAATCACAGGATTGCATGCTGCATTTTTAGTATTAGGGCATCTTGCATGTACGTTTGGAATTTTAAATTCTTACAATTCATGTCATGAATTTTATGCCTTGTGAGCCAGAGATGACTTTTTCTATACTACTTACAAACCTTACTTTCCTATACTACTTAGATGTACAGACCTCACTTTCCTATACTACTTACATGTGGAAACCTCACAGTCTTGTCCATACCTAGTAAACATTTCCTGGAAACTGAATCGTCAAATGGGTTCCAAATCCCTGGCATGGAAACATGTTCGGGGAACCATTTGGGACCTGTCCCTCCAATATGTTCCTAAAGACTTGTTGTCCACACCTTATATATAGGAAACGTTTCCTAGAAACACGGTTTCAGGAAGATTTTCTCAAAATGTTGTCGCATTTCTAGCAAGGAAATATGTTTCAGTAAACATATGGGAGGAAAATGGCCTGAAATGTTTCCATGATAGCAAAAATGTAGAAACCATGATGTTGGCATATCTGTTTTCAGAAATCATATTTCTATAGGAAACGTTTCCTAGGTGTGGACAAGGCTTAATAACTGCACAATAAAATTTGTCACAGAAGTGTAAAATACACATAACTGTCTTAACGAGTACATGTATTTATCATTATAGAATCAGTCGTTTATTCTGATTATATAATGAACATTTTACCTGAATCGGGTAAATACGACTATCTAATATGCGATTTTGGGCATCAATCGGTTTCAGATAAGCGGGTTTGGGTTTGGAAAGTTGGGTTTTACTCCAGAAGACCGTATGAAATTAGCAGCTGAGGTTCTCTCGATGGTATCTTTCGCTCTCGGCTCTCAAATGGACACCAGTCCTAGCTGAAGTTTAAAGGTCTAAATCTGAGCTTTAAAGGTAAAAATGAGTGATTTTATTTAAATGACAACGATATTAAACAGTATGCAGTATATGGCAGCCCAGTAAAACTATCAAAGTTTTGTAATTGCTTACTTCGCATACAGTATGATCTCCCGAAATTCACCCTCAGTTTCCTGGCAGCAGGAAGGATTCGTCAGCAATTTAGCAATGACCATTTACAGTGACCATGCCGGACCCCCCCGCAGGGGTGTTCGAAAGCTGGGAAGCATAAAGCACCTACAGTATAACGAGTGAAATTGTACGTTTTGAAAGCGATGAAATCGGCCAGTTTCGATTCGGTTGCCCGTGTATGCGGCACTCGCGATTTACCTATTAAACCAGTTTTGGTAGCTAATTGCTTGGCGAGTTAATTAAAAGGCTGTCCAATTAGTGGGATGAAAAGAAACGGCGAATGCCGTGCTATTGGCACAGACAATGGGATCGGTGGCATCGTGGCCGAACGCCAGCATTTCTGATCGCCGCGATATGTACTCGCTGTACGCGAATCCGGGGAATTTTCCAAGACGATCGCGTGCCAAACGTATATTTGAAGCATATTTAACATAACTTGTACATACCGCATTGATTAAATATTTATCTGGGCTGCGTTTCAGACTCCGCTAATTTGCATTTTCAGACGGGGTAGACGCGAGTTAAACGGCGGGGGAATTCGCCAACACCGCACGGTGTATCGGGAATGCACCGGCGATGTTACAGGTGCTTGAATTAGGACGAAAACAACCTCAAAATTTGCCCAAAATCATATTTAGAAACCAGCGCCATTTGCATTTTCCAATTTTCGAATTAATGCTCATGCCCAAATGGAACGCGTACGCGTGCATGAGCACGAAGCTAATATACGGAGCTCGTTTGGGACACTAGTCGGTACATGTAGTATTAACTTACCCAGATTTGGGTAATTATATACATTGCCAGTTGAATGCGCGAGCGGTGTTGCAAGTGCTTAAATTTGGACAAAAAAACGTAAAAATTCGCTAACAATCATATTTAGAAACCAGCGCCATTTGCATTTTCGAATGCTCGTGCCTAAATGGAACGCCTGACGTCACGATGCGCGTGAGCACGAGAGGAAAGTACGGAGCTCGTTTGGGATCGACACTCGTCTGCATGTATACTTCCGTAACCTGGAAATTTGTTGTGGCACAACTCTCATGAAAAGCTGTATTTGGGATCTACTTTAAAATGCATTATTTTAAAAGTCGTAATGAAGAATTTTTTAATAATTCAAAGAAGTCCTCAAAAATGCAGTACTTGCAGAGATCTAGTGGTGCAACCACTAGTGTTCGCATCTCTAGCTTTCAAAATTTCCGCCATATGTTATCATTGCTCGGATCAAATCTATAAAACTTGTTTCTTGAAATTGTCTGGAAATTTTCCAAAAAGTGTCTGGAAAACCTGGAGAGTCGTGGAAATTTAAATTGAAAATTTGGCTAGTCATCCCGACAGAAAAAAAAACAAAGTTAACTGTAGTGTTGCAGATAGAGTTAATTTTAATTACAAGTGACATTTTTTTTTGATAAGTCAGGGAAATTAATCATATTTGGTCAGTGTAAGTCAGGGAAATCGAGTTGCAAAATTTGGCATGAACCACGTAGTAAAACCTCCTGAGAGTAAAAAGCCTTTTACTCATTATAATAGCCAGGATGATGAATTCATGGTGAAAAATTATGTACCAAATATGTGGTTGCATCATGCACATTGTTCCCATCCCATTTTCCACATGTAATCTGTCACAATTCGTCATATTGGGGCAGTAAGGGTAGTTTTTGGGTAATGAAGCTCTAGAAAAATTTCATCATTTATATTCGTTAGGGTCTTTTTAGGCGAAGCAGTAAACGCCCATAACAGGGCCTTAAAAACGCGCATTGACAAAAGCTGATATTCATTAAAAGTACGGAGGCCCGTTGAGGTGACGCTCGACGAAATGCCATTCGGGTGTGTATTGCGAAAGGGGGGTGGGGGTGACTGATTGGATACTGGTTGGGGGAGGATGGGGATCGACTTTTCATAATGCGAGAGAGCCATACATTACACGTACGGCTGCTAGGCGCTTATTTGATTACCAAAAGTAAGAACAGTATGTGGTAATTTGAATGCAAGGGTGGGGGGAGTGACGTATATATATATACGCATAAACGTAAAAGGGCAGATGAAACTGGCGAGGACCGCAGATATATCCCCTCATTTTTGGGTGGCTCTGACAGGAATGGAATGCAACGGCAATATTGGTATTTATTAAGTGGCGCTACGACGCTCCACTGCGCATACCGAAATTATGATATCGTCTCCTACCCCGCTTTTACGTTATTATTATCATCATCATCATCATCATCATCATCATCATCGTGCTCGTCGTCTATAGGTCTGCATGCGCCAATTCGCATCCAGGCTCCATAAAGCATCCGCCAGCGTCGCTGCGCATAAATACGTAATGGAAAAAAAGCCATTTAAATTAATGACGGTCCGTGCGTGCGTAATGCGGGGGCCCCTACACGCCTCCGTATATCCATCCGTGCATGCGCGTGCAGGGACCGCTTTAGGTTTAAGCTCAGTAGCTGAATGATGACCGTGCATGGACATGGACGCATGAACGCATATTGCAAGCATTGTCAAAAGTGTGAAAATGTATGCCTTTGTGTAAAAAAAATGTCAAAAATTGGGTAAAAATGACAATTTGTGTGAAAAATTCATTGGAGATGAATTTCACGAGAAATACAGCTTAAAACTGAGGAATTCTCCTCCATTCAGGTCCTTAATTTCATAAAAAAACCTACTAAAATTTGATTATTTTTATCAGTTTTTGTGTTTCAAAATAGCCTGCGGCGCTCTTTTGAAGACTATATTGATGAGAATAATGCATTATGTCTTAATAAATCATTTACATGAAATTACACTTGAAATCCATTTTTGGTCGAAAAAAACATTGATATTAAATTTAACACCATACATTTTTTTCCAGAAAAGCAAGCTGAAATCCATAAAAATATTGTAAAAAATGTGAAAAATATCAGATTCTTGGGTGTGAAAAAATGTACACAAACTGGCCGCATGCCTAGCAGTGACAAAAGTTTGAAAAGCGTTTGTGAGTTTCCCACCGGTATACTTTATCCATTTCAGCAGAAAATCCATCGCATTGTGATTATTTTCACCATTGATAGTTATAGAATTTTCGCAGTAGGCCTATTAATAATTATGTGATATCTGTAATAGAAATAATACAGTATAGTATGATGAATAATGTTGATGCCAATAAGGTTACAGAAAACTGCCTAATAACATTCACAATTTTGTAAAATGAAAATTGTTTAAAATTTACTGAACAATAAGTTGACCTTGTACCTCGTAACATTTTGGAAAATTGAACACACGAAATTCCATCATATATAGTAAGATGGACTATTTAAATGTTGCCAAAATGACGATAAAAATGTTGTTCCGTGAACAAATACAATTTCAGTAAGGCTATGAGCAATGGAGTAGTTTATAAAAAGCCCTTACCAACCCAGTGGGGTGGGAATGACGTTTTTTGGGTTGGTAAGGGCTTTTTATATTCTACTCAATAGCATTACATATGTTTGTACATGTAGACCTAGAAAGGATAACTTTCACAATCAACCATAGAATACACGTAGAGCTTGTTAAGCACAGTTTGGACCCATGTAAAATGTAAAATTTCTATCTGCTCGCAGACCCAACCCACGAATGCATTTGCTCCGTGGTGTATATCAGGAATGCACTAGCTCGCAAAAACAACGAGCATAAATTTCGCGATTAAGTTAACCTGGCTGCAAATATACATGTAACGGCTAACTGTAAACAATGTTCTGAAGCTGATGTACAGTTTTCGGGTTATCCCTGAAAACATTCAAAAACAACATCGACGGTGAAGAGATGAGGGATGGCGCTGCAGTCAGGGGCCAGCATCAGTCCACGAGATGGCGTTTCTTGCAATCCTCCCCCGCAAACGCACGCGCGCATGCAGGTTTTGGAAATTTCTGCCAAAATTCCCGCATTTTTTTCACCCCCGAGTGGTGTTTTTGGGGAATCTTGCTCTATGCGGGATGGATGTGTTGATGCTTTCGGAGGCTGCAGGCACGAGCGGAATTTGGTCGAATATAAAAGGCTGGCTTCGGGTGCGGGCACGCATGCATGAAGCCGAACGGATGTGTATGGAGGGAGGGCGAGGGGGGAGGCTGCACGGCAGGGAATGATTAGAATTTTCTAATTTTATTTCAATTGCGGCCCAGAAATTCCAACATGACATTCAAGTATTTACATTCCTAGAGTAATTCCAGTGTGTGTGTGGATCACTACAGACGACGCACTTACCGGAGAGCGCATTGCAGAGGCGAACGAGACGCACCGAGGACGTGCATAGCACAGGACAACACCAACAAATTTAAAAACACGAGAAAACCAGAGAACGGTACGGAGAGTGAGTTTGAAAATGGAACGGAACAGAACAGTGTTCGTTAGAACGGATCGGAAGTGTTCGATGGAACAGAACATAGTCGCGTGTTATAGAACGGAACGGGACAGTGTTCGATAGAACTGAACGTATAGTGCGCGTGCAGAAGGATTGGGTTCCACAGAACGGAGCGTCTCGTGTGTTCTTTGGGACGGTCAACGAAATTGTGTAGGAGTTTATTGCCGAACGCCTTTTGGTGATCTTGCGCCATCCTCAAGGCCCTCAAAACCATCCTAACAAGATCGTGGTTCAGCATCGTTCTGGAAGGAATCTTTCTTCGTGATGCAACCTACTTTTTTGTTGTGAGACGTGATTGAGACATCCGTGCGTCAACAATGTTCCGTAATGACTGAATCTCTATGAGGAGTCGTGTGGAGTCTTTGGAATTCTTGCAAATGACGTCATTTCCGCTTTCTTCCGGTACGGAATGGATGCCAGGGAATATTGTCTGCGTGATGGGCGTCGATGAGTTCGGCAAGGTAGATTCTTGCCTAGTTCGGAATGACGATATCTGGTTTCATCACGTGAAATTCTTGCAAATTCCATTGTGTGATATTCTTGAAAATTCCACCCGAATGCTACTTTCTTGATGTTTTGTTGAAAGTAATACTCTGCAAGAGCAAGTGGACACTTCCGGTTGACCGTTCGGGACGTTGCTGAGTTCGGCAAGATAGATTCTTGGTGCGGAATTGAACGCGACACTTGTCTTCGTGTTAGTTTCGTCAGGCATTGAGTGGAATATTCTTGAAAATCCTGGAAAATTTCATAAGGATGCCTGCATGCTGCGTGCAAAGCAGAATCTCGCCTCAAGGACGTTTGGATAACGTGGATCGACTGTGGTCAAGCGGGATATTGCTCACCCTACACGGTCAGTGTTACCGTCATTAAGTCAGGGAATGTCGGGAAATGAAAGTGTCACAGTTCGTGAAAATGCCAGGGAAATTGAGATGGTTGGCATCAGCCAATTGGTTATCTAAACCACCATCAGAATTACTGTCATTATTTATTAAAGTAATAATGCAGAATTTTGGTTCAGGACTACTGGTAGTGTACATGTATTTCGTTCGACAATGACGATTTCTGGCTAAAAGCAGATTGGTATTACATGTAGCTACCATGTAATTTTTCCGGTATATCAATAATAAGTTGGAAATAGTTTTGCTCACTTGTCTGAATCGTTCTACGTGTACGTGTTACACGTGGTAATTAGCAATGTTTGCAAAAAGTATAGGATTTTTGGCAGTGAAAAGTTCATTAGTTTAAATTCTTAGTAAATTGTCAGTGTGGTCAACATGTTCCTTATCACCCTTTGGCAACGTGAATTCCTATCTATAGTTGTCTCAGTAGCGTTCGGTAATGCAGATTCTTGCACCAAAACAAGCAGCATTAGTTAATTGTAGACGCAGTTAATTGAAATCAGTTCAATTCAATTTCAATAAGTGCAAATGGGCTCGGAATATATTTTTTGGATCATATTCACTATGGGACACTGCCTATACCGATGTACCTACCAATGCTTTATGCCCCAATGCCATGCCAGGCCCCATCTACCGGTATAGCATGCATGCGTTAAAAGCATAAGGTCATAATGTACTGCATGCTATATAGCAAACATACATGTACGTAATAGCCTAGCTAGGAATTATGGCTGGACTATAAAAATACGCTTGCTATAACAGTACAGTTCTATAATTAACATTATTAATTACTTGCAAAGAGTGATTTTCTTAATTTCAGCCACAATATGATATAAGATCAATGATTTTCTTAACAAAAAATAAATAGATTAGTTCAATGAATTGATTTTTCAACGATTTTGTATATAAGGTTTACATTGTAACAAACGCTAAATAATGTTTAGCACTCCATTGCTTTTTAATACTACATGTATCAATTAGTGAAATAATATGTTAAGCGTCGATTAATTTTAAGTGGGTTTGGTGCAATCCAAATACATGTATGTTTCGTACGACCCCTTGTGTGTTTTAAACCTTTAATCGCACAATTTGATTTTTGCATGAATGCTTTTCATTGTTTCTTGGTTCGCTCGGATGGACATTATGGCCCATATAAAACACGCTGAATTTCACTTTTGCGTTGCAAAGGTCCCACCCGTCTAAGGCACTTGTTATTGTTGATAGGCCTATCCGTGCTGGCGCTCAACATAGCGCGTGCCCTAATGCCCCAGAACTGTCATTGTAGCTGAAATCTTGGGTCACGCATGTGTTATTTTCTACTGAATAATTTGCAGTTTTTGGAAATATCTCAGGGAAATTCCAACATTCAACTGAAATCATGCAGGTTAACAAAAGGCACAAAATTTTAAGTTTTAAAAATTAATACGTGTAATAATAAACCTTGTCAGCAATTTTTAAATTTTTAGCAGAATTTCTACGTAAATAGCTTATAAATTTTCATGCGTTTTAAACATTTTAACCTGAAAATGCAGGTCAATTTACATGCATATGCTTTCCGAATATTTAGGTTCACGAATATTTACTTTTTAAAATTTTATAAATATTCGCTTGTTAGAATATGGTAAATTTTCACATGTCGCCATTTAATTTTTTTTGGGTAGCAGCATTTTCTAAATACATATATTCAGTTTTCAAAGTATCCATTTTTTTATTGCTTTTTAGATATCACTTATCGTAAGTTTCGACTTTCACTTTTTATAATTTTCTAAATATTTCATATTCACAAATATTTATACATATTCTCAATATTTCATTTTTCATAATTTCCCAAAATTCACTTTTCACCATTTCCCAAACATCCACTTTTCACAATTTTCAAACCATCCACTTTTAACAATTGCCCAAATATCCACTTATCACCATTGTCCAAACATCCACGTTTCATAATTTTCCAATACCCATTTCAACATACTGACTATTGGTTATTGGTGATAAAGTTAAAAAGCGATTACCTCGATTGAACAAAAATTGCTACAGTAAGTTTTTTTTTCAATCTTCAAAACGATTTCAGTAAATAGTTCAATTAACATTTTGGGTAAACCAAAATGTGGCATTTTTCGGTTTTCATTACACACTCATACCTAACCCTTATTTATAGCAACCTTTCAGTACGACTATACAGTATACATATTCCAAGTCGTTTTTTGTTGTTGGGAAAATGCGAGGTTTCGAGATATACTGCATGCTTCAAGAATTAAGAAAAAGACAAATTGTTTTCAAAGGCAGTGAACAAACATGTGGCATTTTGCTTTCAAAAATAATTAGTTTCGTCTCATGCATTAAGCATGTCCTCCTTGTGTTTATGCAAATTTTGGGGAAAAAAGTGAATTATGGTCTAAACCTCCAAGGTATGCATTTTCGTCTGGAAATGTCAAAACTGACAACGACCACCATATCAAAGTTTACATGGAGGATTATTTTTGCCTACATGTAATTTAATAAAAACTAATTTCATGAAAGACAAGAGTTAAGTGTAAGTCCATTACGTTTCATTTTGTTTTTTGTTTAAAATTATTTGAAATTTCTCTGTAAAGGTCGAGTCTGTGGAACTGGCCCTAAAGATCCTCGATGGCTACCAACTGAGGAACAAAGAGGTCCATGTGGAAAGGGCAAAGTTCGAGATGAAGGGCACCTATGACCCCACCAAGAAACCAAAGAAGAAGAAGTCCAAAGACAAGAAGAAAATTCAGGAATTGCAAGCCAAGTAAGTACTCAAAAAAGTTTTAATTTCAATTCTTTGACTGGAAATTTTTAATTTTCAATTCATTTTTGTGAAGACACCCTATAAATTACATCTACATTTCGTTTCAAAAATATTAGATGAAAATTGTGAAACAAATCAGATATATGCATGTGAAAAAATTTAAAAATATTAGATACATGTACTGTACTTTAACTGGCAAAGTGCATGTGGAAAATAAAGTTAATTTTACTTACAAGTGATATTTTTTATTTGATAAGTAAGGGAAATTGATCAGATTTCGTCAGGGAAAGTCAGGGAAATTGAGTTGCAAATTTTGGTATGAACCCTGCAATAATAATAAAAATAATAATGATAATACTAATAATTAAGCTTTACAAGCATGTGATAACGTGAATGCAGTTTGGCGGTGCCATCTATGGCTGTTCTTGAAGGTCCTAAAAGCATTTTGTTTGTGTTTAGATTGCTGGACTGGCGTCCCGACCGTTTGAGGGGCGAGCGTTTGAAGCACGAAAAAACTGTGATCATCAAGAACATGTTCGACCCCAAGGAGTTCGAGGTGATCATTCTGACCTTTGAACTTATGACTGTCACATGAATTTCCTCAAATTCAGTGGTTTTAATGTGTTTTTTCGTTTGTTAGAGGGACGTGACGCTTATTCTCGAATATCAGACTGATCTCAAGGAAGAATGCTCCAAGTTCGGACCGGTCAAGAAAGTGGTCATCTACGACGTAAGTTGAAAGTCATGGAAAAGTCATTGACATTTTTTTGCGCTTATGAAAAAGTTGTCTCAGTGATGACTGTCACAAGGTCATTGAAAAGTCATGGAATGTGCATTACAAAGTCCAGTACACACCATGTATAAACCCTTACGAGCCAAATATGCGGGTTCAGAGGCTTCCTTATGGACTCGTAGTGGTCACTCAAGTAGTTTTGTGGGAAAGTCATGAAAATGAAATTCAGGTCATGGAAGTCATGGAAAAGTCCAGAAATTTACATCAGGGTCATGGAAAGTTTTGCCTTTAATTCACCAAACAAAAATTCGAGTTAAAATTCATAATTTGTCATCCAGTTTCGCAAAAAAATGTCACATACGGCGTTTTTTGGCCAATGATCATGTCATCAATCAATCACTAGTTAGTGATGACTTAAAATTATAAATGGCCCATAGTCTAACATGCATTTAAAATGTTCTGAAGTCATTAAAAAGTCGTTGAAAAGTCATTGAATTCGCAATGCCAAATCCAGTAGACACCCTGCTTAAGTAGTTATTCTCCAATTAAGTGAGGCTTAAGTAGTCATAGTCTTGACCATGACAACGTTCTAAAACATGTCCGAATTCCTCACCAGAGACCCTCCCAGTCTCTCCTCCACCTCTGGAATTCTGGAGCAAACTGAAGCGACCTCGGTGGTTTGTCCAGGCACTGGCCGAGCAATGACCACAACTCGAAACGAGCAACAACAAACCTTGATGAAATCGCTAAAATAACTGAAAACCCCGTTTTGATGTTTGATTTTGTTTCCCCGCAGAGACATCCAGAGGGCGTGGCGTCCGTGACGTTCGAGGAAGCGGAAATGGGCGACGCGTGCGTGGAAGCGCTGAATGGACGCTGGTTCGCCGGACGTCAGCTGCACGTGAACACGTTCGACGGCAAGAGCAAGTACCACGTGCAGGAGACAGAACAGGAAAAGGAATTGAGGATGAAGCAGTGGGAGAACTTCCTGGAGAAGGAAGAAGGAAAACCGGAAGTACCGAAAGTACCGGAAGTCACCGACCAGTCCAAGGAGAAAAGTTAATCTCGACCACCTCGGATTTTCTGTTGTTTCATTTTTGCTACCTTTAAACCTTCCAGTCAATAGGCAACAGTGTACCCTATTTTTTAGTTGATTTTTGCCACTATAAAGAGGCCGCCATCTTGGAAACCATTATTTGAAAAGTGAAGCTGTGTTCAACTGAGTAATGTGGTCACGTTTTGATCGCCATCTTGGAAACTATTGCTTGAAATAATGACCTCTGGTCACATGCCTGGAGACCGCCATCTTAGACAGTAAACTGTTTGAAATGTTAAAAGGACGCCATATTGAAAACAATTGTTTGAAATATCAACTGGCCACTATCTTGAAACGATTGTTTGGAATGACAAACGACCGCCATATAAGAAAACAAATTGTTGAACGTGGCAAGAGCTCGCCATCTTGCATAGTAAATTGTTTGAAATGTTTAAAGGTCGCCATCTTGGAAAGCAACTTCTTCCAAGATGACGATTGCTTGCCTTTTCGAAATTATTGTTGGAAATGTCAGGAAGTCGCCATATTGGAAATTATTACTTGACATGTCTGGAGACCGCCATCTTAGAAAGTAATCTGTTTGAAATGTTAAAAGGACGCCATCTTGGAAACGATTATTTTAAAATTGTGTTGAACTGAATAATGTGGTCTTGTTTTGATCGTCATCTTGGAAATCAAATTGTTTGAAATGTCAAGAGCTCGCCATCTTGGAAAGCAACTTGTTCCAAGATGGCGGACGTCGCTAAATTGGAAATTATTGTTTGAAATGTTAAAAGGACGCCATATTAGAAACAATTGTTTGAAATATTATAAGGCTGACATCTTGGAATGCTACGAGGCCGCCATCTTGAAAGCAAATGTCAATAGGTCTTGCAATGGAAAGTAAATTGTTTGAAATTGATTTGAAAAATCTGCCGTATTTTTCGATGGTAGTTTTCAATTTCCAAGATGGCGGTCTTTCTCGGAAACCGTACAGTAGATTCCTAAAAACTTTTTTACACAGTGTTGCTTCCGTATAAAAAGTTAAAACGTGCGTGAATTTCAGCATGAATTCCACATTAAACCCCACGCGCCTCTCAACTGTAAATTTCTGTACAAAAACAATTGAAAAAATAAATAAACAAACAATAAACGAACGACTTTTTTTACGTATTGTCAAAGCGCGCCCCCTTTAGGACGAAATGCGTAACTAATCCCAGGTACGTATGGAAGACATTAAACTTTTTTCCCTCTTTTCGAGATTGACTCGAGACAGAGAGAGAAAATGAAAAAACGAGCCAATTTCAAAAGTGTCTCGGCTTTGATATTTACGACGAGCCCCGCAAAAAAACGTCCAATTTCGGAGAATTATTTTTGGAAAATCCCTAACATGTGGCGCGTAATGGCGGCGAACGACACTTGACTAAAACGCAAAAATTACGATAATCCAGCTTTGGGATGGCCAAGAAAAAACTGCTAGAAAACCAGTCGGTGCTTAAGAAAATCCAGAATAAATTCAGCCAAAACATGGCGGCAATTAGTCCGGGCTTATGATTAAGAAGTTAAAGATGAAAGCGACGAAAATAACTGAAAAAATATGTCAAGAGATACACGAAAGAAGCTTTGGATTAAGTAGGCAAAGGCAACCATCTTGGAAAGAAGTAATGATTTGTTAGTTTCTAAAATCAAATACAGTAAGGGGTCATCCATAAAGGACGTCCTGGGAATCGTCAACTGGATTTTTTTTATAAAAATTGCGCCCACGGCGTTTTCATTATCGTTCACTTTCCCTAATATTTCTTAAGAAAACTTCACTAAAATCCATTATTTCTACGGTATTAGGCTACTTAGCAATTTTTTAAATAATAAATATTTCCCGCAACGTTTCCGTCATTGTGAGTAATTTTTATCATTTC
The DNA here is from genome assembly GCA_034687865.1 of Kryphioiulus occultus. Lineage (NCBI taxonomy): Eukaryota > Metazoa > Arthropoda > Diplopoda > Julida > Julidae > Kryphioiulus > Kryphioiulus occultus. The sequence continues at coordinate 19,609 of JAQGAF010001701.1, forward strand.
GAAAGAAGAACAGGGTTCCCCCAGACTCGAAAACCTGGAAATGTCAGGGACGCTGAAAATGTCATTTCAGGGTGAACCATGAAAAAGTTGACATCGTTATTAATACTAATACGCTAAAAATGCATTATTTCCTGTAATTTTTCAAAAAATTCGCCCATGGCATTCCCTTAATTATTAATATTAAGCTTATTTCCTTTAACAAGATTGTTGGCTAATATCCACCATTTTGTGATTTAGATTTTCTAAAACGTTCTCCTCATAGCATTTGAATTGGGACATTCATTTTAAATCTCATCTGTGTCTTTTGCCAGCTCTTCCCAGCTTTTACTACAGACGTAAATTGCTTCAATACAATACAATTTTGAAAAGAATATCAATACAGTATGCAACCGAATTGAGTTTTAAAATATAGTTGGCTAAACACACGACTCTGCGCTTCCTGAAGTAAAAATATATCAAATCCGTACAAATTGTTTGTCTGAAAACTTTCTGAAAAAACGTCTGGAAAACCTGGTAAAATCAGAGAAATTTAAGTGAAGATGCAAACAGTCACCCTGTCATAAATAAAATAAAATTAATACACTTATTATGTGTTCAATGCGAAAGTGTTTTTTTTTTCCAAATCGGACAGAACATGGGGGAGGAGGGGTCTAATAAAAGCCATGAAAATTCCAGGACGTCCATTATGGATGTCCCACAACTGAATATCATTTCACTACCAACTTTCCAACTTACCAGTTTCCTTTCAGTTTATAGCAGTTCGCAATCATTTTTTTTCATGAGTTTTCGCGCAATTTGTCTGGTTAAAAAACTCCTTCACTTCTTTAAGTACACATCACGTTCCGGATCCATATGCATATAAAAACGTGCACCCAAAGCCATGTAATTTTGCGATCAATTTCGATCGCAAAATCGCCAAACTGCGAACTTTCAGTAATGGATCGTGCAGCTCGCATGCAGCTAATAAACCTGGATCGTTGATCTGATATTAATATAGATTCCAGGGTGGGTGGTACGGGGTGCTAAAGTGAGAAATTTAAGATTTATCGAGTGAAAATGCAGCAGCTGAGGTCGAATGGCAGCTGTTACGTTACAGTGACGGAATTAGATGAAGGAAAGCGAGTTGAATAAACTGAGAGACGAGTGACGAAATCATCGAGCAGTTAAACAAATTCAAATCTCGCTGGAAATTAATGAAAAAGTTAGGCTCAACCATCAAAACGTATAAAAACTTACTAGCAAAATGCGAGTGACTTCATCTATACTTATCGCTCAATGGGAAAATTTCTAATTTTAGACTTTGTGAGAGTAATTGCGTATACGTTTTATGATAAACTGCTGGCACGACGCTTAATTAGCATATGCACGTACTAGGAAAAGCGTTCATGTCTTAACTGGCTCAAGTTACATTTTCTGAATTTCACATAGTCGACAGGCAGGATGTCATTTCGAAATCTGAAATATCTGACTTAATGCTGAAATTGCACCATTTATGAACAGGAAATGTGAATTTATGTATAAGGAATAAGAGACAACTTATGACCATAGAACCTCTGTAAGTTGACCACCGAAGGGACTGTCACAAACTTGTGTGGTCAAAATATGGAACGAGGCTTGTACTGACACAGAATTTGAATTACATGTACTGCATGTACGTACATTTTAACGTAATCATTCATCATTCATGAATAATCTTATTAAAATGTTCATAATACAGTACCAGTATTGCTAATGTGCCGCAAATTTATCCAGCAATTACACGTAGAGTACAGTAGGGGTACTGAAGGCATTCAAAATGAACTCTTCTACTTCTACATGGAGACAGTTACTGTTCAGGGGTGTGCAGTATAAGTTTTGCAAACAGCCAATAAAATTAATAATCCATGACTTTACCTGTTCAGACCATGCTTCTGGAAACAAGTTCACTCAAAAGCGATTCCACATTTCTGTCATGGAAACATGTTTGAGGAAACGTGTGAGGCCTATTTCCTCTAATACACTGCATATTTCCTTGCTAGAAATGTGGAAACAGTTTGAGGCAATCTTTTTCCAGAAACATGCATGTTTCTAGGAAACGTTCCCCAGGTGTGGACAAGGTTTTATTAAACGAAATCATAAACGTTTGGGAAGCTTTGGGCTAAGCTATTGTAATGGATATCAAATTAACTGTACACGTAAAATACTGTGGGTTATCGACCTCAAAGCCCCCGATTATTAATTAATTCTCCTCCATGAAGAACAAATGGGAGAGGTGTAAACTTACAGTATTGAATTAAAATAATTCAAAGCAACCAGCTATTCGAGGTTGTTGTTCTTTTGGCTAATACATTTTTATCGTTTTATCATTTTGCCGTATTTTTTAAAACTGCAATTTTGGCTGGCAATCATAAACAGTTACACGTTTCAGCCAATTTCGAGAGTAAAAAGTGAAACTGCCTTGAAAAGTTGCTCGAGCTTTACATGTACATGTAAACACGTTCTGGGGACTAGATTTGTCAAACGCAAAAATTAACCGATGAATTCCAGTTGAAATTAAAAAGATATTTCTCACGTCCTTCCGTTTCACAGAAGTCGTTTCTGACAGACAAAAAAAGTACGCCGAATTTTTCCCTCGCTTAAAATCCCAGAATTCCGTCACCGATACGCTGACCACTTCAATCGTAAACAACGTTTGTCCGAAAACAAGCGGAGAAAAAATCTGCAAATGCGAATAAACACATCGTCATGTTTCATAAACAGGGTTAGCTATCTGCGTATATCAGTAACCAAATTCCAGGATTTCAAGTAAGGTTCCTATCTGCTTAATTCGGAGTTTGGGAGTGGGCGGTGCACTCGAGTGGCCTAAATTCGAGCAACGAGACTCAGATCCGAGTTTCCCATGTCTTCATAATAAAAAATTAATATCGCAAAAAAGTTCAGAACCGCCCTATGCTCGCCATGCACAATCTCACTTATTTCAAAATCCAATAAAACGTCATGTGCGTGGACGCACGCTGGGAATTCTGACTTTTTAACCCTTTGGGTGGCGAACACAGAAATAAACAAACAAATAACGAGGATTCAACATATACCAATTCGAGCTCATCATCCCCACACTGTGCATATGCCAAAACAGTGACCGTGACATGGTTGCATATCAGGCGTAATCGACGGTTAAACAGGGCTTGTTTACACGCTCGTAAAACCCACACCTGTGAGGTCGAAATTGGGGAAATCACGCCTCCTTGCGTGGACAATACTTACCGTTTGTAATATTAGCAGAAAATAATAATTATGGTAATGTGGTAATGGACAAGATGGATTACCGTCGAGATACACGCCTGCAGTCTCATCTGGGATCATCCGAGATTCAGAACAACGAAATGGCGTTAAAATATACGGAATTAAAAATGATTGTTTGCCAAAAAAACTGATGCAGAAATAATGTTAATCGGCAATTTCGAATACGTTTTGACGTAATGAGGAATCGAACTAGCCGTTTAAACTTCGAACGAATGCGCGTGAAATCTCGCGTTCCATCCCACGTGATCGCCTTTTTTTAGAATTATCGAGAAATCTCGTGTCCTTTCCAGTTCTCGCGAGGCAAATTCACGTGAAATCTCAGGATTATTTTCGAAATGATAATGTTCGTGAAATCTCCGATTCTTTCGAATTCTTAATTTCTCTCGAAATGTTAGATTTTCGAAGAATCCGAGAATCCGTTATCATAAAATTTCAGATTCTTTCAAATTCTTAATTACTCTAAAAATCTGAGATTCTTCGAAATTGTTATTTCTCTCGAAATCTCAGATTCTTTCGAATTCTAAATTCTCTGGAAATCTCAGATTCTTTCGAATTCTAAATTCTCTGGAAATCTCAGATTCTTTCGAATTCTAAATTCTATGGAAATCTCAGATTCTTTCGAATTCTAAATTCTCCGGAAATCTCAGATTCTTTCGAATTCTAAATTCTATGGAAATCTCAGTATCTCTGAAATAGTTATTTCTCTCGAAATCTCAGATTATTTCTAATTGTTATTTCTTTCGAAATCTCAGATTCTACCGAATTCTCAAATTCTCTCAAAACATCAGACTCTTTAAATTGTTCTTTCTCTCGAAATCTCAGAATTTCTTAAACAGCGAAATCTTTAATGCTCGCGAAATCTCGCATTCGTTCGAATTCTCGTGCGATTTCTTTTCAGAAAATTGAAATCTTTAGAGGGTATGGTTTGTTGTCTGTTGTTGACGGATATTATTTTAAGTGGCTTTTGTCCTATCCATTATTATTATTATTATTATAATCATTATTACTATTAAATCTCAGATTCTTTCGAATTCGTGATGCTCGTGAATTCTCGGCATTCGTTCGAATTCTCGTCGGATCGAACGTGAATTGGAACGTTCGATTTCTGGGGGGACATTCTATGTTTGTATATTTTGGTGTTCGATGGCATATCTATAACGTATATCGTGCAAAACAATTACAAGTTCATTCGTTAAAAAACACCAAAATTCATTGAGATTAACCATGACACGCTGCAGGTAAGTGTACGTGTCAATTCAGGAAGTGCCATTTCGGAATGCGTAAGGCTAAACGTCGGTTACGGAGTGTATAGAAAATGTTGAAAAGTGGGGTTTAATCGGCGATTACGTTAACGGGCGTTCCGGGTACACGGGACATTTGTAAAAACAAACGCAGGCAATTGAGCGAAGCTCGTTGTGCAAATAAACACTCCGGGGTGCTTAGTAAGGCTGAGCGTGAGGCTGTGAGCATCATCACCATAAGCGAATGAACGCTGCAGCCTCCGCATAAACAAAAGCGAGAGATGAAAAATTTAAAATTAGACGAGGAAACAAACGCTGGAAAAGTCGAGCGTAAACAGAGCCACACGGGCGCCCAACTCTTATTTGCAATACACTCGGTCACGTCTACAAACTCGTCCAAATTCACCAATTAATGCTAATCGACTTCACTTTAATACGACTCCATCCTACGGTCAATATCCGCGATGATAAAAATCTTGATTAACTAAATAACGTTACATTACCGGGGAAAATTTGGGAGCGTTCAAGACCCTCGGTTACTTGCCTCCTGTGTCCACAAGCTAGGGATCAGGGTGGCAAACTAATTCCAAGTTTTGAAATTTAGAGCGTTTTTAGGGTGAAATGTAGAGCTGCTTTCAAAATTATTTTTAAAAACGCTAAGTTTTTTAACGTGCATCCTTCATTCGTCTTTATGTTATAATACAAATACAGCAGAACCTGTCTAAAATAATACTCTTTTGACCGGTGTCAAATATTATTTTTAGCAGGATACAGTTTTATTTGAGACATATTCAATTTTAGGCATGGGTCTCAAGTCGGGACCGGCACATTTTATTATTTTAGAAAGGATATTATTTTACGCAGGTTCTACTGTACATGTATTGAATTCTGCATATTAAATCTCATAGCCACGTACCGTATACATGTATTAAAAGAACAAAATTTTGTACAAGTTTTTTTAATTTAACCAATCTGCTCTCCATCTCACGAACAACTTTAAACTTCTCAAATTTAATTCGTCTTTTATATAAATATTAGTACTTTTTCAGAACATTAGGAACTTATTTTTTTGCAATACTTATTAGGGCAATAAGGACTTTTTATTTTTTAGAACAGTAAGTACTTGTCATTTTTCGTAGTGCATTTTTAGGACAATAAGGACTGTTTGTTTTTAAAGTACTTTTTAGGGCATTAGGGTGTCGTTATATAATTTTTGCAGTACTTATTAGGGCAATGAGGACTTTTTATTTGTTGTAGTAATTTTTAGAACAGTAAGTACTTGTCATTTTTCGTAGTGCATTTTAGGACAATGAGGACTGTTTGTTTTTACAGTACTTTTTAGGACAATAAGTTGTTGTTATATAATTTTGTGGTATTTTTAGGGCATTAATGACTTTTTCTTGTTTATTTGTTTGTAGTACTTTTTGGGGCATTTAGGACATTTTTGCCACCCTGATAATAGAATAGTAGGTGTCGATAATAATGGAAACACAAACAGAATGATAAATCAAATTCTACAAAATTTGAAAAGTTTCGAGCATTATTGTGTGGTAAGCCCATTGATTTCTTACTCCAACATTAAAATCAACTCGAATACATCCTTTTAAATGAAGGGTATAAAATTCCACTGGAGAATTTTCAAAACGTTTATCAATTCCAGAAGGAAAGATTCAATTCAACTCAGTACCCTACTGCCAGTAATTTAACACCATGTGGTAGGGATAATGATATATGTATTGAGGGTAAAAAACACCAAATTACTAAAAAATGTATAGCGAATGTTTCCATTATTTTGTCCAACTCCAATATATGGTGGAAAAGAAAGTCCATAGACAGAAATGGTCTAGCGGAGAATTTCGTCAGTCCCGTGTTAGTGCTTTTCCCCGCACGCACCCATGCTGTTAGTGTTTGCCACCCTTCAGAGGCACGAAACGAATTTCGCACGCATCGACCTTATCAGTGTGAAATTGATCGTAGGAAAACGCTTCAAGATGGCCGACACTGCAGATTTTGACGTCAAAGCTTCACTTCTTTGACTTCGGTGATTTCAACTTGACGCGTTCATGATATAAATCGTTTATCTTCCTCAGAGATGTAAATCAATTTCCACTTCGAGTCTGAGCATCCGTGCTATCGAAGTGAAACCTCGATGGGACCACCATGGGGTAAATCACACGGGGTTCGAAGGTCACCCACGAGGCTTGACTTTTGTTCGCGTTCAACGAAATCTCGTCAATAAAACGCCCCTTTCGGCAAACGTATCGCTGCATAACTACGTTGCCAAGATAAAACTGTCCAAATTTGAGGTGCAATGACACCATCGGACGAAATTAAATAGAATATAAAGAGCAGGTGCAAAGTTCAGCAACAGGTACCGATAACGCAGCGATAAGCGACAAAAAAATCAGGACCTGGGCTGTTTTACGCGAAAACTGAGCTAAAAATGCTCGGCACCCCTACTGAGATAACCCAATTTCACCTTCATAAATTGCCCAACTTTTGTCTAATAAAAATATCCTTTCGAGAACAATTTGTCCTTTTCCTGGTTATTTTTAAATCAGTAAAAGTATTGGAATAACTCGAAATTAAAAACCACTTAAATCGTTCAATTCACACAAAAAAGAAACCAATTTTTCTGAAATACAGTGCAAATAAAAAAGATAGGAAAAGACTACCTAGTAAGGAAATATCTAAATTGGTCATTTTTGCTCTGATTTCGGTCAAGCCTTATAGAGAGCAGTGTTTTCACAACAAATTTTATAACAAATTTACAATAAAAATACGATTACCACGTACCTATTCTAAATTTGCGATTAAAATTATACAATTATGCAATAAACTCAAAAGGTTACTGTCATTTACGTGTTAGAATTAGATAATTAATGACATTATTTTGACCAACTTACTCGTAGAATTAAATGACGTCATTTTGGTCATTAGAAAAGATTCGTAAATTATTCCTTACTTTTACACACCCCTTTGAAAGACATGACCAAAAATGACGTCATTTAATTCTGCGAAGAAGTACCTCAAAATTACGTCATTAATAATATAATTCTAATGAATTCATTGACCTTTTCACTATTGCAGTAATTGCTAATTGTAATCGTAATTGCAATTAGTGTAAAAGAAAAAAGTTTGTAATTTAGTGATTATAAACACTTTCTTATACAGTAGTTGCAATTAAAATTAGCAAATACCGCAATAGTCAAAAGTTCGATGACGTCATTAGAATTATTCGCTAATTTTAATGGAAATTACTGTATAATAAAAAGTTTGTAATTAAGTGATTATAAACATTTTCTTATACAGTAATTGCAATTAAATTTAGCAAATACTGCAATAGTTAAAAGGCCAATGACGTAATTAGAATTATATGACGTCATTTTTGGTTAAATATTTTATAGAGGTAGTGTAAAAGTAAGGAAAAATACACGAATCTTTAGTAATAATGAAAAATAAAATGGTCAAATGGTTCAGTATAAAGTCAAAAGGTAAAATGTCATAAGCTTACAATTTGACATTGTTTGGGTGCTAGATCTGATAACTAATGACGTAATTTTTAGATGTTTCCTTACGGAATTAGGCCCTACGACTAAAATTGTCAAGTACTTTCATAACGTCAAAAGGCGAACGTCTAAAACAGACAATTTGACATCATCTACTTCATCTAATTCCTGATGTTGTGTAAATTACTGCAGGGATTCATTTGGTGTTAGTTTACTGAATCATTATGCAATTGTATTTTCCCTATTATCTATGTGTTCAGGACAAATGCAACAAACTAACCTTCTCTAATTATGCAAAGTGTTTTTACATTAATTGGTTGTAATTGTAATTATACATTGAATCTATTTGTAGATGACATGACCTTAAATGTATAATGAATGTTAATGTTAAACTTCGTGCTGTTATTGTTAATAAATTTCAATTTCAAAAATTCGGGTGTTAAAATTAGATAATTTGACGTTACAGGACTTTATGACGTAATTTCGGGTCACCCTCTAATGGTTTAAATGACCTCTTGCTGAGTCTAAAACTTGAATGAAACCCGAAATGTTCGTAAGTCACTAGCTCGCCAGTGGTCACTGGGCGTCCACCCCTCGGTCAACTCGCAATAATCAGCTGAATTATGGGATTTTCGGGAGTGGGAGTAAGAGTTGACGTTACAGGACTTTATGACGTAATTTCGGGTCACCCTCTAATGGTTTAAATGACCTCTTGCTGAGTCTAAAAC
>JAQGAF010001702.1:0-28362 GCA_034687865.1 Kryphioiulus occultus
AGTGTCATTTCCCAAAGAAAACCAATTTTTCCCTATTTTGGGTAATTTTCTCATGTACATGTACATAAGTGAAGAGAATCAAAGATGCAAGAAACAGAATTTTCGTTAACATTTTTGAAAGTGGAATGGTAAGAATAGCCAATTACTCATATGTTTTATGGATTTTGTGCAAGCTACTATGTAAAGTGTACATGTAGACGTATTGTACGATAATGACCACGTAATTGTCATCAACTCAAGCTCAAGTATGGTTTTTATGCAAGCATCTGGTCGGATGACAAAACTTCTCACAAACAACTGTTAACACACAGGTACTTTTAATTAACGGTAATTTAAAGGGCAGATTAGACAACCAAGGTCGAAACGCCCATGTTAAAAAATCCTGCAGTCAAATCAGAGATAAAATTAATTATCCAGCACTTAAATTACCCCGACCAAGTTGGTTTTACAACCAGTTAATGATGTGCGTCATAAACAAACTCGAGGTTTACTCTACTTACTACTTAGTGAAGCAAAACGATTGCGAACCTTATTTTTCAAATGCCCACTTAAGTCATGCTAAACTATGCAGCTATAGGGTTCGTGTTAATAAAAGCGAATCCAGGGTATTAATTAACTGGATAGGGGTCGCATGCCAGTTGACGAACACGAGGGTTCATTATTCTGGTTATCTGCATTCAAACAGGGTACACGTTCCGAATTTGAGTACCCTGCAATTTCTCTACCTACATTTTCCCATTGAGGGCGTACTTCTCAAATAGCCTTTGAAAACGTTGAATTCCATCAGCATAGAGATTTGATAATAAAAGAGCTGCTGTTTTATATCAACGCTAAGGTTTGGGGGTAGTAAAAAAACGTAAAGGGGGAGCAGAAAAGGAGAACAGTCACCTGCTTGTCATCGCTAACCCTGCTGTCGTCATTTCAATAAGCTGAAAATTCATAATCCTGATTCGGTCAACACAATCGAAGAACTGTGGTTGTGGTTGGCAAGATATATCATCGAACATCATCAGAAAGGGCATTGAAAATTTCACCTGCAGCTTTTAAGACAATGGAGCTCTGGTGGAGGGCATGAGAGAAAGTGCTGGTATTGAATAAAAGAGAATATAATTTTTATTCGTGTCATTGATGGTTATCAATACCACTAGCATACATATACATTTTTTAAATGCATGTATTAACATTTTAACCTATAATCAGTGAAGCAAATTTCAAGGTTTGCATCCAATGATGCAATGTTGATTAATGGGGAATTCCCCGAATAAGTCAAAATTTCTCAATTATAGGGCTTACTGTACCAATCTACATAACCATCTACATGTATGTGAAAGCAAATACAATCACAAAAAGTGCAATCACTATTGACACATGTAATTTGAATTTCCCTGACTTTCAAATAAATTATTTTTTCCCTAACTAACCCATGTCTTTCCAATTTCTCTAACCACCCCATCCATACACGGTTCTGTACAAGTTTCAACAAAACTCCATGTTTAATATATGAATGTGCACTGGAAAGATTATCCCTGAAGCAAAAACTGATAAACTATTGAGAAAATCCTTGCTTACTTCTACAGTTTAGCTGTTCGCCATTTTTACTCGTTTGATCTATTATTCTGTGACTCTTGATGTGCCACTTTCAATCACCAAACAATTGACGATGGCCACCCAGATCCATTAACAATTAAGGATGGGAATTACCCAATTGCATCTTCATGTGATTGATACGTTGCTAATTATGGACAAGCAGAAAATGCATCGGAAAGCTGCCATTTGGCAAAGAACAGAACTGTACGTTTCCGGGTTTTCATAAAAAATGGCACTTCAGAGGTCAAGTTGTAAAACTGGTTATAAAATTGATAAGACATACAAATGTAGAAATGCATACGACTAAAATGCAAATTTGAAACAACGTTAGTCATTGGAAGGCTGCGAAAAACGGTATAATGCACCTTGCAGCTCCACTGTAATTAACGGTTGTAAAACGAAAATTCCCACTTGTGGTTAATGTAATATGCCGTTTAATTACAGGTCTGCATAGCACTTATGAATTGGTGGCGTTTTGACTAAACTACTTAATTGCAGCAAATTATACGTTTCACGTTATCTGGATTCCAAACTGGCACTGAACTTACCACCTCGCAAGAAAAATCAATTCTAGAAAATGATTCATTCAAAATAGGAGAGTACATTGTACATTCCCAAGGTTAATTAGCAGTTTGACCATTAAAAGTAATGCGTTGCACCTCATTAAGAATTCTTAATTGCAAAATCTCGTTACAGGTGTGTAGTTGTTAATTGGCATTTTCGATGCTAATTTCGTGACAATACATGTATTTGTTCAGTATTTAGGTCAGGTTTCACTACAGGTATATTCTGGATGGAACGTTATACAACTACCATGTGTAGGTTATTCACAACAAGCCCCTGTACTTCGGAACATGCCCTGATGCTGCCTTACTCCAGCATAACCACCGATAATGTGGGCTTCTCCTAACTGCTCGTAGGCTGACAATAATTGCCTGCCGGTTAGGGGCAGCTGCATAAGAAATTACATTTTCAGGTTAGAATAAACAAGAACACACAAAAAAGGAGAGAAAAACTTCAACACCAACAACAAACTAAAAAGGATAAATTGTGAAACTTATATAAATAAGCTAACATTACACATTTTGTGCACATTTGGAGGAAGGCACAATCCGAACATATATTCCAAATACAGTATGTTTAAAAACATAGTCAACAAAATTTGACTTTCTATTATCACCATGCACTCATCAGCTCTAATTCTATTGTCCTCTTAAGAAAACAACCTGTCCAAGACAGTTTTTGCAACTATCATGAGCAGTGTAATTGCAAAGTTAGCACCATGAGCAACAGTCACAATTCCAAGTACGGATGAAGCACGAAGGAATTTGATGACCTAGGAATGGAGATCATCTTGAGGTCAGAAACACCTGCATTCAATTTCTGTGAATTTGGTCTGGCTTCAAGAGTGCTAAAAGGCTTGAGAGCAGCCATAAAACCGTCCATGGATTCGAATAAAAAAATACTTAAGATCACATTTACTGGCTTTCCGGCCAATTTCTTCCAAGTAAAATCTGGGTCCAGTTTCACGAGAAACCTGAAAGTCCCTTTTCTGGAAAGAAAACATCAAATGTCTGCCCTGTCCCTGGCTACGGTGCAATTAGAGTTTAATGTGAATTTCCCAAAGTAGGATATACGAGGTTCCCTGGAGAATTTCAGGACATTTCAGCGACATAAATTCGCATTACCAGTCGTTGTGAAAAGTGAGCTCTTCTCACTGTGTGACAGCATTGGATGCTGGACGATTAAAAAAGGTATTTGAAAAAATGTTTAATTTGAAGATTTAAGCACATGCTGTGGTTTCGCCCACTAAGCCACTGCCATCAAATTTGAAGGCGATGGTTTATGGATTTTAGTATCGCAATTTCGCCAGTATCCAGCTACAAATGAATGAAGCATATAACAGTAAAAAATACCAGGCTTATTTTAATCACCAGGAGAAAGGCTGCACATGGCCACTACAAGTAAACGGCAGTTCTTGATGCCTGCAAGTTCCATATGAGATACTCATGATGGTGCTCTGATGAACGATTCTTGCTGACATTTTACATAAAAGTCATCCGCTGCCTTTCGATTTGCAAAATCGACGAACATGAATTTGCCGAGATAAATATCAGTTGACTGGCAACATTACTCTTCCTGCTGTTTATAGCCAATGTGGCTATGAAGAAGGCTAAGTTATGCATGCTGAACAGCTTGTCAGTCTGCTATCCTTCATCAGCCAATCCTTTATGTCTCTTTCCACTTGCATCTTCCGTAAATTTGAACGTTCAAGTTCCAAGTACCAATGGAATAGTGATGTGAGAATCAATTTAAGGTACGTATCATCTTCATAAGTACCTTACTACGTACCCCTACACCATGTGGTAGGGGGTGTAATCCATCAAGCAAATTTATCCACTATTTGGTGCACACCACCATTGCTATATTAAATTGAATTTCATGTAGCTTGAGGCTATCCTTTGAAACGTGTAATGGTATCCAAGAATAAAGATCAAAACCTCCGCATCAACAAACTCAATTCAATTCAACTCAGCACATTACTAGCATTAGTAACTGAACACCATGTGCAATTCTAGTTCTGCAAATTTTCCAAGTATCAACCAGTACAACCAGTACTGGGCAACATGACTGCTAAATAGAACTTCTTTATTGTAGCTTAAGGCTATACATTGTAACAGAATTCCAAAGTCTAATGACATGGAGGAGATAAGACCAAGACCTGCACATTATCAAAATTCAATGCAATTCAACTCAGTACCCAACACTATTAAATGAATATAATGTGGTCATGGGTGTACAATCAACCCAATTTATATGTACTGGGTTGGACATGCACCAACATCGCTAAATTGAATTTCTTGTTGCTTTGGAAGAGAATTTCAACGTCTACTAGCATGCAGGAAATAACACCAATGACATGGATCTGAATGGGCTAAGAGTTCCATAAGTGGATCCTCGGTGGTTTCCTCCACCAAATTAGAATTTCCCGACAAAGTACAGTACATTACAAAAATTCATAACAGGAATTCTAATTGAAGTACAGGAGCATTCTTTGGTTCATGTGATGCACCAATTCATAATTTTTTTTGGTGGGGTATAGTTCACTTTGACATTTGCGCCTCTGGTGGAAGTTGCGCCATTTAATCGGAATTTCAATCCTGTCCATGGAACTAGACAGCATTTTCCCATCAACAGGGGCAATGTCATTGCTTATTTTGGTCATTAAATCATGGATCCTCCCATTCAAAAAAGTCCAGGGATGTAATGTTGCCAATCCAAAGTCATGTAACGTTTTCCTCCATTGCATCTTTCATACTCTAAACCCAATGTGGTGGTGCACCGATCGAGTTAATCCATACCTGACATAACACACCTGATCATTTTGTGAGTGCATGTTAAACACAAAGTGAACTAAACTCGTCAGAATGGGTATCCATTATTTGAAGACCAGAATGACTAATGAATTTTTAAAGTTGTAAACAAGTACATTTCGAAAAGACCCATCACAGTGCAGTTCTGGAAGGTTTCCAAGTGTGCCACGTAGTGCAGGAATTCCAGCGTGCATCCCACTGCAATCTGGATTATCAGGTTGTTTTTCAACGTGTTTCAAGGGCATCATTCCATCGCTGCCCATGGTTGTCACCAGGCGGAAATGCAATGTTTTCCACAAATGCTCAATCGATATACCCACTTTAACGTCCCCAGGCCCCACCACCCACCATTATCTGAGCATTTACGTAGTTTACCTGAGCGAAACAATGTCAATTGCTGGCCATCAACAATTCATGCCAACGTTTGTGGATGTAAGCGAAATTTGGGTTTCTTCCCAAAGGTTCTTCCCAAAAGCAGAGAATGTTCCCCACACTGCGGATCATCAGTGGTCAACGACACTGGCGCCATTTAATTGAAAAGCCGCAGAGTCCCTAGATCAATGTTTGAGGTCCGCAGTCAAAGCAGGCCTAGTTTGCATGGCGAAAACTCGTTTTACGATGCAATTCCAAAATTCCGCAATGTGCGTGTGCAAACACACTTTTGCGCAAACGTGCACATTTATGGCCCTATTTTTTTCGGATGGCAAATACACAAACCTATTTTATACCTCGCTGAATGATGAAAAAGCTAGCTGGGGTGGAGTTCGTTTGCCACGAGCCTGGCAATGGTGTTCGCCTTGCACACGCCATACAAGTGCCAAGCCCTCTTGGTGTGTGCGGAGGAATTGATGGAATTAGGAAAGCGCCAAATCGTCGTCTTATGATCTTGTGATCTTGCGAGGATTATTGTTCAAGTGTCTCCAGAGTAAACTGATCTTGAGACGCCAGCAGCAGCACGCCCAGGCGCTATCATGTTAGTGATGGATTATATTTGTGGACACTGATGTGAAGGTAAGTTTTGCTGGTCTGAATGGCTAGTTCAGTATTTTGGAAAGGTCAAAAACAACCTGCCAAAGATGCCATTTTGATTTGGCTTAGATTGGTGCAGTGTTCACGCTTGAATGAAGGCGTCATCAACGAATGTGGTCGAACAGAATCAAAATTGAAAAGTGCAACAACCTGTGTACAAGTAAATTGCATCGTAATTAAAGGTGCATTTACAGACATGATGTCTGATTTCCGTATGTATTTTGATAAGGATGCTAGTAGTACCCCCAAAGTCATCTCTGGAAAAGTGGTCAAGGGATGACTTTTGATATATTAAAGCAGAGTGTCTACTGGATTTGGTATTGCAAATACTATGACGCTTCCATGACATTTTCATGACTTCAAAAAATTGTCCATTTCTATTGGAATATGGGGCCATTCAAGTTTTATGTCATCAATAAATAGTAATTTTCAAAATTTTTTTTTTGCAAAACTGCAATAACGTATGATGAATTTTAACCCAAATTTTTAAGAATCAATCAAAGGCATAAATTCCATGAGCCTGATGCAAATTTTATGACTTCCATGACATGAATTTCATTTCATGACTTCTCCATGACTTCCATGAAAAGGTAGACACCCTGTAAAGATGCTGCGCTACAAGCATTCGATAAAATGGATTGTAAAGAATTTTTCACAAAACGTGTTATGGGGAATTTGTCTAAAGTGCATTCATCATCAGATCATAAAGTATTTCAGAAGCATATTGCGACTGTTTGACTTGAAAATTACTGATGACTGTATATTGAGACAGTGTATTAGGAGCCATTCCGCTCCGTAATTTGGTGCAATTCCCATACTGTATATTTAAATATACAATTTCAATATTTTTAAATATTGCGTCAAAGCTATAGTGGTTATCTTGTGAAATAAGCTGATAAATCAAGACACACTAAAAACGTAATGCCAATTACTAACGAAAATGCATCTGAAGAAATATATTTCATGTTTCATGAGAAGTAGTTCCCTTATTGTGGTATCCGAACGCTAATTCTGAACTCAATATCTCTTATTCTGTACTGTTGCATAAAATTATGCAAGCTTAGTTGACAGAAGATATTGCTACAAGTACGTGTTCATAAGTATTAATTTAATTTTTGGTTTCCAAAATTACACGCAGTTGATGCACCCTTCCGCGATACTTTTAAATAAATGTATTTGTGTGTACTTCTGTACAGTCCCTGCTCCAGCATAGCCACTATGAAAAAGTGGCCTTCTCATAACGACTCGCAGGCTGGCAGTGATTGCCTGGCCGTTAGGGGCAGCTAAATCAGAAACTACACTGTTAGGTTTATTTAGGGACACGTATCATTCTTGCATACAGTATACTAGACTAGTAGAATTTAAAAACATGTATAAATGTAAATATTAAATACACCTATGCCGAAGTATCACTACTACTCACATTCTTTATTAACATTTGCAAAACTGTTTTTTACAAATGATAAAACTTGCATCTTCCCTGGTTTCCCTCACTTTTCGAAAATATCTGCATCCGCCCCTGGCATGCTTTCAGTCAATTTACTATGCACTGTGAGACAAAGATATTGACAAGAAAATGGCTGTTGTCAGTGCAAAATCTTCCAAGCGAAACTCCGGTTCTTAGTCGAACCAGTTAGGCCATTCGTGTCCAATGGACGAGCTTAATTGTTCCTTGCTCACGCAAAGGTCCATGTCCACAAACTCCCCATACTAAAAAACCACTGTATGCGTTTTCTCTTTGAAAGCACCATTCTGTCCATAATTGCTCAGGCAAACAAAGAAGGCAACAAACTAGCTTCAAACAGTTGCTTATTATCCGAGCAACTTGTCTACTCTGTAAATTGGGTATTGATCTCTCCCTCCCGATAATTACTTTATGGTATTTGCGGAGCACAGGTCAGGTTTTCATCCAAAAATGCCTCAACGTGAACCCTTTCAGAACAGCTTGTCAGGCACATGACAAGGCAACAGACAAGTGCCTGTGTTCTCCAGACGGAAGGAGTAAGAGTGCATTGTTGCTCCTTGCTCATTTACATGCAGATATGATTTGAAAGCCAGCCCATTGTGCATTTCTGACATATTTCTTGATGGGTTCTTAATGAACTTTACAAATTGCGTATTCAGTTAGGCTCAAAGGGGCTCCTGGTATGGGCCAGGACAGTGACTGGCGTGTTCTGCACCTCCCTTCTAAAAATAGGAACCCACACTGCAATTTGAAAATTGATACCTTTTATTATTACTATATTTTTGTGTATTTCTAGTTATTTTTTACCCATTCCATGAAATGAGAACCAAAACTGCAAATCTTAAGCACCACTGAATCAGCCTAACTTTAGTTTAAGGTCGATGACAAACACTTGACATCACCCATTAGTAAAACCCCATTAGACAGTATGCACAACATACATACGTTGTGATCAGTTTAATCGCTTAATATGATCTGCTTAAGGAAATCAATATCGCCCAAAATTACATATGAATGTAGAGGGCTGATCTTTAAGGAAATTATTTAGGTGCACTTCGACATAATCCCTGCTCCAGCATTGACAAGTCAAGAAAGCGGGCTTCTCCTAACGGATTGTAGGCTGGCAGTGATTGCCTGGCGGTTAGGGGCAGCTAAATCAGAATTACATTGTTAGTCTAGTTTATGTTAGGCAAAGCTCAAAAATGCAAAAGGATAAAGCATTTGGAGCAGGCAGAATACCGATGCTTATCCAAATATTTTTGCATTCTAAATTTACATAAATATCTGTTCGTATGAAATGCATTTTGTACAATACTTCAATAGCTGTATAGCGAATGCATTCATTTAATTGGACATAACTAAATTGCACACATAACAGGTCTAACTTGACATCACCCTTAATAAAACCCCATCAGACAGTATACCCAACATCCATATGTTGTGAATAGTTTGATCACTTAATGGGATGATCTGCTTAACGAACTCAATATCGCCCAAAAATTCCATACGACTGTCGACTGCTGATCTTTAAGGAAATTATTTAAATGCACTACGACAAAATCCCTGCTCCAGCATTGCCACTATCACATTGTCAGTCTAGTTTAGGTTGGGTTAAACACAAAAATGCGAAAGGATAAAGCATTTGAACCTGATAGAATACCAATGTTTATCCAAATATTTTTTGCATACTAAATTTACATAAACATTTGTTCGTATGAAATGTATTTTGTACAATGCTTCAACAGTTGCATTATTTTGTATATTTATTGGCTTTAACTGTAGTTATGTATGGAATTCATTTGTATATGACATGACTTTAACAATACCATAAGGGTTCAAACGTGTAATGAATGCTAATGCACCTCAGCACTCACAAGCTCTTCGTGAACTTCGTGCTGCTATTGCTGATAAATTTCAATTTCAATTTCAATTTAATTTGTTATAAGCACACATAAACATCAACATTTATTATAAAAATATTCGTAGTAATGAAACTACCGCTTCCCGCTAAATATACCGGTACTGAGAATCAAACTAAGCCATGTTGTCGTAGTGACTTTATAAGAGGAGCATTATGACTTGCAATAAATTCGTGCTAAATGCAGTAGTCACAGCTTCTCTATCATGAGAGTTTGGCAGGATACTGTTCTAATTAGCAAATTAGGAACATCTGCCCTTTCATTAGGAAACGGACAAGATGGTCGAATTCCTATCTGGGTCGAATTATTATTCAGCACACCAACAAATTTAAATTAGAATTACAAAACAGTTTCTGAATGAAAATGTTGTTCCAATCTGGTATCTTCAGCAGTTTCTTCAGTCCCCAAACAAGACTTACCAATCTTCTCAAAACCTGCATGCCTGTCTTATATACGTCTTCCTTTTTTTCATGTTGTAATATTACTCTTCACCTGGTCCCTTTTGTGGTGCACGGTTTTCCATTATCGGTACAATGCCTGTCCTTATTCACGCTGCGGTTTTGTTACTGGTGTGATACCACTTTTTATTATGATTCAACTTTATGCATGGAATTTATTTTCTTTATATTATGGCGAGCATGAAAAATGCATGACCACGTATTTGGTGAGTCTCTGTGTACACTGTACAGGCTGTATTTATGGCATCGGTGTTATCTGGAGTTCAATCATGAGTTCGATTTTTTAGAGTGAGAGCGAAATAAAAACATCGTGGCTTTCGAGCACGTTGCAGTGCAATACCCTTGCAGGTACAGACTGACAACGCCTTTATTCAAAACTGCCATTTTGAAAAACCTCTGCAATGATTTCTTGGAATATTCGAGGCATGGACATCAGCAAAAAGTGCATGGAACTTTAGTCAGTGTTATTTGATGAACCGTTACAGAATTTTTACTTCAGCTATCACGAATGCATTCTCGGGCTACTTCTTTCAAGTTCTTTGGTATGCACATAGCAAAAAATGAGTCCATCAGCACAGCCCTCTCATGCTAGCCAGCAGTATTGTTTGGTGTATTTAGAGGATCAAGAGGTATGAATGTGTCAGAGAAAACAGAACCTTGGTTTCAGTGGATTAAATCTACTTTCTTTTGTGCTCTGCACGCAACTTAGGCCAACAAAACTGGGTTTCTGGCAGATGGCTTAATTAATGAAGAAAACGCTCGCAATCAAAACAACATAAATAAATTATACGTGCATGGGAGGGGTCACCATGGAAGGCGCAACACTTTGAGGTTTTCTTGAAAAAAATTCCATTATCCAGTTATGTGATAATGAAATTGTACAACAGCACTGCTGTACAATGACCAGTTCCACCAATTTCGCCATACTCACATGACCCAGGATTCCCCCAGAATAGAAAGTTGCAACTTCCCTGACTTCTCCTTGACTTTTTCAGGTTTGAAAACAAAGTTCCCCTGACCACCCTGACCATTAAAAATGCAAAAATATGACATGTGCAAATACATGTATAAGGAATGCCAACTCAGATAAGCGATTGATAGACAAGAGTTAGAACACATTTTCATAAGAAAACAGCAAATTTAGAGTAGTTTTTTTTACAATGACCAGTTCCACCACCTTAACCAAGTTCACATGCCCCATGGTTCCCCTAGAGGTTAAATTTTCAATTTCCCTGACATTTCCTGGTTTTAAAACCCCGACAACCCTGACCATCGAAATTGCCAATGTAGATAAGATATTGGTAGAAACAAGACATAGAACACAATTTCAATAGGAAACTGCAAATTTAAATTAGTTTTTTTTTAAATTGATAATTTCATTATTAGTTCCTTTCACGAAATTGTTTGACAATTGTATTAACTAATAACTAACCATGTAAAATGCAGTATTGCTCTGTTGAATTTTCCAGACTTTTTCAAAGTAAATCCATTATCCTTGAATTTCCCCAGACAAATTCCAGGTTTTCCAGGTCTGGGGGAACCCTGATGGCTAGTCTCATAGGGACCATGCGATATGAAAGTTGTTTTGCAGGAAAATAATGACATTGATATACCTAATTTTTGATAAATTTTGGTATAAACTGTTCCAAATATGCCCGATGCTGTACTTGTCTAGTAAGGAATGATAGCTATCCTAGCTATCTGATTGTCCTTTTTGTTTTTGTTTTTTGCGTATAACATAACCTAAACTAACTTAGCAATGTAATGTGTGATTTAGCAGCCCCTAACTATCAGGCAATCACTGCCAGCCTAGGATCCGTTAGAAGAAGCCCCCTTTCTTATGGAGTCTATGCTATAGCCGAAAATATACCAAAGTGCACTCCTAATTTTTGGCCATAAAAGAGGAAAAAGTGGTGAATTTGACTTTACCATTCCATTAACACCAGTCACCCATTCTAAATTGATTTTAAAAAAAAATTAGCATATTGTGCTTTTCCAACTTTTGCGCTTTTCAGACAGAAAACGAAGCAATTGGGAAAAGCGTCAGATATAACGAGCTTTTTGACTGCAGATAAACTTCTTAAATGTTTTCTTTATCTGACAATTTCACCTGGTATTGAATTATCAAAGCAATTTGGGCATGGGCTTCGATTAACGAGCTCCATTATTGCCATTGCTTTCCCTGGCACGTCTAATTCACTGCCATTCGGGCCAGCAGGCACACATGGTAGGATGTCATAAAGGATGTAATTTCATCAGATTATTGAACAATTTCAATCTTCAAATACCCTTCAGATCAAGCGAATGGCTGCCGACTGTTTTTTGGGATGAGGGTGTTAAGGACAAATCGCGCATTTAGTGACCCCAGCTGTCGACCGTTGTTTCTTCGTTTAATCTTGACTGTCTTTAATCTTAGAAATTCACCCCTAATGTATACACTGTGCAACATAGATCACTATCTTGTTTACAAATAAAGGGCTGCCACGCACTCGTGGCGCCATCTAATGTGTTTTTGGAACCAGAAGGTGTGGCGTCACGGCTTTTATGTTTACAAACAACACGCCAAACGCTCCAAAGTGACGTCATAAGACGATGATCTGCCTTTTTTAAAGGAGACCTTACTAGAATACTTATTTGACTGAATATCAACTTTCCTATGCTGGTCAAGGTTTCGCAAATACACTAGGAAAGTACTTAAACAGACCTTCTGCACAACCTCTTATGATGAGACTTCAATATCAGAAACGATGTTCAAGACCCCTCCCCCTCGATCAAATCACATCTTCATTGTGCCTCAACAGCAGTTATTTACAATTGAATACAGAATGATGTTGCTAGATATGGCTTTTTGGGAAAAAAAATTGCTAAAATCCTCCAAGGAGCTGAGAGGCTTCCTCTCAATTTTCAGCCAAGATCATTAGTATGCAGTTCGTTGCTTCCTGAAGCTATTGCACATGCCAACTAAACATTAAAGACTGCTAAGTATTTTATAACATTCATCAAGTTAGTGTCTCCTGTGCATTTATGAATAATTTTCACACACAAAAAATAAGCGGAAAGTAAATATGAACAAGCACGAACAGAATTGCTGAACAAGACTGTTGGTAGCAAAGTATAGAAGCAAAGTTTTCAGTTACTTTCCAGTATTGCCTTAATTGAAGGAAAAGCCTCCAGTTTGCTGGTTGCTCAAGCATGACTTTGGAATATCTAAGGCATCACTGTAACATTTTGTTTTAAATAATAAGTATACATGGAAACGAGAACAAGCAATGGCGAAGTAGAAATGGATAACAAGATCGTTGCTCAATGCCGACGTCCTGTTCACAATTATTTTCCAAGTCCGGAAAAACCGTCAATTTGCTTATTGCTCAAGTATGGCTTTAGGGTATTATCTTAGGGTATCATTGATATTTTTAAAAAAATTGCGTTCATTTAAATAAGCAATGATGAAGCAGAATTGGTAAACATGACTAATGGTTGCTTAATACAGAAGTACTGTTCAGAACTGCATTCCAAGATCATCTTTTTCAAGAAAAAACTTCAGTTTGCAGATTGCTCAAGCATGGTTTTAGAACATCTTAGCGCACCACTGACACATTAAAATACAAGCATAAAGGTGAACAAGTGATTGTGAACAAGACTCAATGTGAGGCAAGGTTGCCTTTCAAAAAAAAATCTTAGGGCTTCACTGACACATTGCTTTTTAAAAATGAGCATAACTGCAAAGTAAGAGCAGTAGCAGCATGTAAGAAAAGAATTGGTAAACAACACTGTTGGTTGCAAAGTCCTGAAGTACTGTTTTACTTCCCAAGATTGCCTCCTTCAAGTAACACCTCAAGTTTGCTGCTTACTCAAGCATGGTTTCAGAACATCCTAGGGCATCATTGTCATTCTTGCTCAAGCGTGTTTGTTTGTTTGTTTATGGAATTTTTAACGTTGGCCTATTTTCGCTCCTATTGGGCCCATCACCAACGCCAGGGGGGCAGACCGTCCACCTGGAAATTTCTTAAGCATGGCTTTAACACATCTCAGGACACCACTGACACATTTCTGCCAATGTGCCCAACTGCTCACAATGTCAGCCTGAACTTCTGAACCTCACATGATATCGAGCATATCTGTTTGGATTTGCAGCCAGCTCCACTCCGTTCCAAAATCCATACCGCCAGGCCTACCCGTGCCAAAACGAGCGACCTGGGGTTTGGGCAGAACGCGTTGCCATGGCAGCGAAGGCCGCGGCCCATATTAAAAACGCGATCATTATGCTTTATGGTGCCTTATCCTCGTTAGGGCGCGCACGCGTACATGTACAAAACATTGGCATTTTTTGGAGGGGGATTAGCTCATTTCGGGTCGTATCCAAATTCAAAGTCGGTAGAAAAAACGCTTCATTATCGTCTCTGTTCGCAATTAGGCGAATTCGTCGCTCCAGGACCGGATGCTGACTATTTTGGCCCGACAGCTGACGTCGGCTGGCGGTTGAAACCGAGCTGGAGGACCACGGGTGCCATATTTGGGGCCCGATTCCAAATTCCACAAAATTGCCAAATTTGGCGATTTTGGTCAGAGCTTTTTTTCAAGCTGGTTCTTAGTTCTTGGGTCAGTCCACCAAATCTTGCTCTTTTCAGGAGCAGATAAGGTTAGGTAAGAGAACGAAAACTTTTTTCCAAAAAGTGGTTGGGACAACCAAAGAGGGTCACCTAGCCAACCTCGTGTTGAATACTCTCCTTTTGCACTTCCTCGTGCAGGTCTGGCTATTCAATTTGGCATTGTTTGCATTCCAGTGGTCAAGACAGGGCGTTTGAAAAATGCAAGAGGCAAGATACGAAAATTATGGCCCTTTTCTTAAAACGTTGAGTTAAAACGCAAATTTGGACAGGAACGTTCAAGTATTATGTCATCATTCCGTGGGCCGGTGTGGCCCACTTATGACGAAAGATGACAGGAGGGGGAGGGGCAACAAAACAATGATGAGGCAATCATTTTTAAATCAACTCTTGTATTAAAATTATCTTGAGCCTTTTTGTAACTAAAATCCTCCATTGTCGATCTACTTAAGACACGTGTGCATCAGAGTTGCCAAGGAAGTGAGAAAAATGACATTTTCACAAATTCCCTGACACTTTTCCATTTCCCTGACTTTCCAGAAAGTAGGAACCCTGTTTATCTATACAAGTGTCGCTCAATACCAAACTTTTTAGGGTTTATTTTGATAGCGCCCATGCTGCAGCATATACACTATGAGAAAGTGGGCTTCTTCTAACGGCTTCTGGGCTTGCAGTGATTGCCTGGCGGTCAGGGGCAGCTAAACCAAACATTGCATTGTTCGGTTAGTTTAGGTTTGGCTAAATACACAAAAAACACCAAAGTAAATAAGAAAAAACGATAAATATCAAACGGTGGGACATTTCACATTATTGCGTAGGCAAGAAGAGTTGAAATGAATATTATGTGCACATTAGCAGGAGCTATACCGAAGTGTGTCAACTAAGATGTCATTTCTGGGGTTAGTGGAATATGATGACGAATAACCAAACCCAGTTAGTGGTTCGAAAATGTTTCGTTTTGCACTTGCTAAACTTGTCGGTTAGTAGACGGTTTCCCAACGGGTCGACCCATGGACAAAAACCGAAATTTCAGCATTGGATTAAAAAAGCGAAATTGCAGAAATAATTCAACACCATGATTCATTTCACGCTCCATTTCCCCCACTTTCCGAACACCAGCTGTGACCGGAACGACCAGCTTCGGTCGCAAATGCATTTTTGGGAAAAACAATTTTCCTTGGAACTTACCAACCACGCAAAATTTCGCAGTACAATTCTTAACGCTTAAGTTTAGTCTTGCCTAGGCGTAATTAAACCGCATATTCTCATAATTACAGTGTATACCCTCCCACATATCCATACATTTATTTCAACATTCTAAGAATCTTGCATGGGGATGAATACTGTATGGAAAGGTGGGCACCATGTATAAAAGTAAACATCAGCTTGAACACTTCAATGTGGCCTTTTGGAAACAATCTCTCCGTACAGAGTACTCAAACCAGCTAATGCAAAATCCCACAATCGTCAAACACTGCAGTATCCTCAACCAGGGCTGCCAGAGGGCGTTGGGGACATTCCCATGCCCAAGCACCTGAATCGATTGTACATGTAATGAGGCGACCCTTGCATATCCCATGTACATGTATCAGTATCCAAAAATATAATATGGCTGCAGCACAACAATTCAGTCGCCACCACTCGAGCCAAAATGCGCTGCAGCTTGTAAAATATACATGAAGGTATGAATTTATTATCCGCTTTATGAAATTCATTAAGATGACAGCCCAAATAGGCCCCTGAAGAATTTATGCCACTGTTTGGAAGGCAGCTCGATCAATTCCTGCTGCAGCTACATATAGTGAACAGTTTCTTTTTAAGCAAGCTAGACTTTCTCTCATTTCATGCATTTTTAACTCGTCCTATGATGCGATGCGTTTTTAAAAATCAATAATCGTGATTGTTCGGCCCCTTTCCAACTGCTGTGCATGTTGATGCACTTGCCACTTGTCTTGATGGCGCAACCATTTCCCAGTATATTTGTTTCACGTTGCGAAGAGTTCTGGGAAACAAGGTTTCCTGGCAATAGGATCGATCTCCATGCACAAAGGCCATTGCAGCGCCATGAATATGAGAATCAGATTATACGAAAATGCATTTGGAATCATCTTCAGTTGATCAGCTTGCTTATTGGTAATTTGGTATCACTGCAAGCTTGTTTGCCATGCTGCCGAAGACGTCGTTTCAAAATCATTATGGTGACTAATATTTTTTGAAAACGAAAACAGGTTTTTCGAGGTCATATTGTAATTATTTAAAGATTCAAAAAAATTAATTTTAATTATTAAACGTGTGGCACAATTCTATTGAAAACAATATTTGGTAATGCAGGGTGTTCCCAGAGATGACATTTTCAACTTCTCTGACTTTTCCCTGACTTCTCCAGGTTGTAATCAAATATCTTTGACCACCCTGGCCATTGAAAATGTAAAAATATGACATGTTGATGTAATGAATACAATATTTATTGCTTAGAATATATCAACAGGAGATGGAACACACATGTTTCATAAGGAAACATCAGATTTATATTAGTTTTCTAAACTTATTTTATAGAATTGCTTGTCATCTCTTGATTTTTGTGCTAATCAATAACTAATCTATTACTAATTTGTTGAATTTCCCTGACTTTTTTAAGTGAATCAATCTTTTTCGATTTTTCCAGGTTTTACAGGTCTGGGGAAACCTGTAATAACAATAACAAAACTCCATAGGCGAAATTTTTTTTTGAAAAGTTAGATCTCAAATGGTAGGTAAATTTTAGTCAACACACCAAGCAAACATACACTTGTAATCCAATGATGGATTTTATGAACATTTCTTTGAAAAACTACCATACATAAATGGATTTTATGTATATTTTCCTTGGAATGTTTTTGGAAACAAAAATACTGAAAGACATTTTGAGGGAGATTTTTAAGAAAAACTAGATCACCAATACGCAATTCTAGACTATTTTGAAAATTACAGAAAAAAATAATATTTACAGAACTTAACAGAACCCTTGACGAAAATTTAATAAAAATTGCCAGAAATAATGGATCAGACATGTATTATTAACCAAGGCAAGACTGACAGCAATTTATTTTTTTAAACTAAATCACCAATTATGTATAAAGTATGACTAATGTAGGAACGTCGCAGGCAAGATTTTTGGAAAAACAATCACAAATGCTGAATTTTAGGGGGATGACAGTACTGGTTATGATGTCAATTATTTTTGTGCTAACTTGTCAGAATTATAACGAACAAACTCGTATATGCAAATAATGCAATACTGATACTGAAAAATCCAAGGTTTCAGTCCAAAATCCCTTGAGTTTTCCAGGTTGAATATAACATTCCCTGAGGTTTCCAGGTTTTCCAGGTTGGTTGCCATGTTGCCAAAGAGGAGGTTTTGAAAAACCGGAAGTAAGAAGACTATCAGACTGCAAAAGTACTTGCAAAAGTTACAAGCGCCAGGGTGTCCAATTCGAGACAACATGTCATGTCCTTAAATGGTATGTTCTATGACTCAGCACTGACGATTTCGACCAATGAGGAGCGTTTCACATCACGTGCAAGCCCGGTAGTTAATCCAAGAATGCCAAAGACATGAAATCAAATATGCATCAGATATGCTCATCATGGCCAACTATCAGTGCTGGCAACAGCTTTGACAGCATTGCTGAGATGGATGGACGTTTTCAAGAGTCAGTGGCCTTGCTGGTTGCCATTGGACGTGTCTGATCAATGTTCCCATGCACGTATGGTGCTGTGTCAACCAGCAACTTGAGCCATGCGGATATAAACACGCTTGTTATGTTTCACGAGGTATGGCTGATTGACAAACAGCTTCACTTGGATTTGAAGCAAAATTGAAATTTGCACAAAACAAAATGGCAGCTTCCAGAAGTGAAATTCCGCATGTCCAATAACCACGCCCTCCTGATGGGGGCTCTTCAATCCTGTCTTGGTCACTAACACCCTTAATCCTCAAGAACCAGAATGCTACAGGGCAGAATCCTGCAGATGGCTTGTTAAAAATAATTGAAAATCAGAAAAAAAAACACAAGTGAGGTCCAAGGCCCTTAGGTTTTTCCACCTGCCTTGTCTGCTTTAGAATGATGCCGCAAGACATCACGTACATGTACATGTAGCAGCAGCCCCTTTAGTATCCTTGAAGATTATACATAACTAAACTTGCCCCATTAACAGAGAAACATGCCCATGACCACTGTTTAGCAAACAAGTTGCGAAGGCATCTGAATATTGCGTTATGACCTAGCTGTTAATTGCTACAAGCACATTAGGGAGCGAGCAGAATTTCCATGTTTGCAGTTCATGAAGGCCTAAATGATTTGTCCAAAATTTATGCAGGGTACAAACACCATGTCCCGACAGATGGTTTGTCTGTCCAATTTGTGCTAGCGCGTGCTTGTTCATAACATGTCCTCCCCAGGGCCAACTTCCCAACTTCCCCTCAGAGTTTAAACAGCCTGATGGTCACCACATGGACATACATGTACTTGGGCGATGGTAAACAATCTTGGCGAAATCATGCAAATTGAAACCTTATGGAGGCGACCACACACGTTTGTCGAACTTCTGTAAACTACCGAAGACGCTGCTGACATGTTAATGGGTAGTCGGTGCTGTGGACATTGGTCTTTGAACTTGAGAATTTCCAAGTTCCAAAAGAAATTCCTGAGTTTCTAATGGGCCGCATGAGACACTAGTACATGTAATTGGCGCTCAGAGGAGTCTATGAAATAAAGACCAAGTTCACGTTCGGTGTTTTTTTTTGGATTTTTTTTTGAAAAAAGAAAAAGGTAAAGGTCAAGCAGTGATGTATGACGGATGCCACAAGAAGCTGAGGATTCCTGGTCAGACAAAGCACCTCAGTTGTTTCCTGAGCAGCTGCTAAATCCGACAAGTGTATGGACTGTAGGGTCATTCGGGATATTAGGGTTTGTTTACAAAAAACTGGTGCCTATATGTACTGGCTTCATAAATCTTTGCTGGTATCAGAAGCAGCAGAAATAATTGCGCAATAAAAATTCGCGTGAGGTAGTTGGATGTTTCATCATTATGATGAGACTACAAACGATAAGAAGCTAATGAAGTAAAATGCTAAGAAATCCTGATCCTCTTTCAAAATTCAAATACTCAACGTTAGACTGACTGTTGAAAATATGCAACTCCCCCAGAGATGGAAGTATCAACATCCCTGACTTTTCAAGGTTTTAAAGCAGATTTTACTATTCACTAACCATTCTTATCCACTGCACATGCATAACATGGCAAATTTAAATGTAAGGAATGTTATATTTATTGCATATCGTAAACATACAGAAGTTTCCAAACATTTTCATTTGGAAATAACAAATTTAAATTAGTCAATTTTAAATGACAATTGCATTATCAATTTCTTGTTAACCAAACATTTTCATTAGGAAAGAACAAATTTAAACTAGTCAATTTTAACTTGTTCATTTTGTCATCTCATGATTTTTGAGCTAACTAATAAGTATACATTTGACATGTAAAATGTATTATTGATTTGATGAATTTTTTCACGACTTTTCCAAGTTGTGCCAATATCCCTAAGATTCCCAGATCTGGGGGAACCTTGATACAGTGCATTGCAAGAAGATATGTACATGTTCTGTACTTTTGATCTTTAGAATTTCTTGGAAATTTCAAAACGTACTATATCAATTTATCTCCTTAGACATTGCAGTTTTTTCATGAAATCACCACATGCTTATGTTCTCCTGGAAAAGAGTAACATTTGATATAACTTATGTGAATAATCCCTAGAAAAGCCGTGATCAAACAAAGGTTATTGGCAATATTCGGCTTTCTGGGAAATATCGATTTGCTTTTACTGCCCTATAGATCACAAAATTATCTTCATTCGAGTATGAATTACAAGTTGTACAACCTAGAACTGAAAAATAAAATCAAAATGAACAGTAAATCTAGATCAAGAAATGTTGCGTCGAGTAAAACTTCCGCTTTTGACGTACAACCTTTCAAACTGTGTATGAGTATGCGAGCAGTTGTTACAACGAAATGCATTCTGGGGTCACCTGGCGGTCAGGCGAATTACCAGACACGCGTTCGTTTCGAATAATAATTTCGAAAGTTGGGCCTATTTTTTTTACATGTATAAAGCATGACTTTTTTCAACGTGTAAAGTAAGATATTTTTCGAAAAGGAGTTGTTCATAGACCATAAACATTCACTGCAATAACATGTTTCACCAATTTATGCAGTGCGCCAAATTTCAGCTGGGTAAGTCGGTTAAAATGATTTCACAAAATTTCAAAACAGGCAGAGATGAAACACGTTAGGCTAATAAATGGTTGTAAAAACGAGAAAAGTGACGAAATCCACTAAAGTAAGTAGTAAAGTTCTTAGTGAGTTTAGATGACATCATGACAAAACTGAATGCAAAAACCTTTGCCCTTGTGACACTACACAGCAGCACATACACGTATTTTACATTGTGTGCAGCTTCAATACAGAATTTGGTGTTTTTCCACATACATGTACATGTACTGTATATCTGCCTGCAATGGTCTTTGCCATAATTTGTAGGCAGATACGAATAATGTTAGCTGCAGGAACATGATCATAAAAGCGAACAAGTAGTTGGTATATCATCAGAAATGCGAGGCTTTTGGATCTGGAACATTTATAGTTGTTGTTTTGCGCATCTTAAATGAGGTTTATGGTTGTAGAAACGTGTGGGTCTGTTTCATCCCAAATTTATGGACATGTGTATGGGTGTTGTTGCTCAGCAATCCTGACAGGGAATTATATTTTTGGCAGTCCCAGACCCGTACCCAACGAGCTTAAGAGTGCGGGTTCACAAAATACCAAAGTGGGTAAAACTTTTTAATTAACATTTTAAGAGATGCTTAATTTTCATCGGGGTTTAAGGTGCGCCACTAACCGCACCAATGGAGGCTTAATTATTAAAGCAAGATGAGATTTCAGCACCTTCGACACACATCCAGGATTTTATTGATCAACCCTAATTGTTTTCTCTAACAAACCTGATTAATATGGCTTCGTTGATTAGTCCTACTTAGCCAAGTGATTTGTTTACTCTTGTTGGGCCATTTTGCTAAAGCTAATTAATTTTAGCCAAAATGTTGCAAATTCAGAGCTCTCTGATTAACCTCACCGAATCAGTTGATGTTTTTTTCCTGTTTTCAACTTTCAATTGCTTTCACACAGAGCGTGTACCGATAACATTAAGGATACTGCAATCATGGAACACATGTGTGGGACGGAGTAGGCCAAAATTTCGTTGAAATTTTATGAGCATGCACGTTCTGCACCCAAAGTGCTCGATAATCCCACCCCAACTCCCACCTGTTACTAATTTTATTTCAGAATGCAGATCATGACGCCCTAAACTCTGGCCAGCTCTCTGCATTTCCGGTTAGGGAATAATAAGAATCATGAGTTTGAAAAACAACTACACGACTACATTTTTCCAGCACGTTTTTGCAAAGTATTTGACATTGATAAGGGCCCTTTTTATTAAAAAACCAGGTATCAGACATTACACCAAATTTAGTAATTATTTCTGGAAATCTGCTTTCCAATTCAATACATAAGCCAGATACAAAATTTGCATCAAACACGAAAATCGTTTTTTTTTTCGAAATTTCCCTTTAAGTATTTCACACAGTGACTACAAATTTCTGAAAACGAAATTCCCTGCGTTTTCTATTGGGAATAAAACTGTAGGAGAAACTTAATACCGTATAGGCAAACCAATGAAGAAAAAAGACGACATTTTTTTTAAAAAACTGGTTTTCAACTGATAAGTTATAGTCCACATTTTCATTCAAAAACGTGTTTATTAATAATATAAATAATATAGGAATGCCAGTGGCGAATTTTTTTAGAAACACGTACAAGATCCCACATGAAGGATTTTACATAATTTCGATTTTAAAAATGATTCAGAATTTATCTGGTCAAAACTCATAAATGACGAATTTTTGCTCTTTAATTTTTTAATTTTTTGTTACAATATTAACAATTACTGTAATGATATGCCGCAAGCGAAATGTTTGAAAAACTACTGCAAATATTACATTTCCGGTATACATGTATTTCCTTAAAACATTTTTCAGAAATATTAGTAACGAAGGGAATACTGGGGTAATGTGATTCACAAATACTACAACTTCGTGTATTTCTCAATTTCCTCTTAATAAATTGTCACAAACACAAAATAAAATGTTGATACTGAAAAATCCCCACATCCAATTCAAATTCCCTGAGTGTTTCTAGTTGAATATGAAATTCCCTGAGACTTCCCAGTTTTCCACAGGTTG
This sequence comes from Kryphioiulus occultus, assembly GCA_034687865.1. Classification (NCBI taxonomy): domain Eukaryota; kingdom Metazoa; phylum Arthropoda; class Diplopoda; order Julida; family Julidae; genus Kryphioiulus; species Kryphioiulus occultus. The sequence continues at coordinate 22,785 of JAQGAF010001702.1, forward strand.
GTAGTCGCCATGCTTCATTTCTTAGAATCTATATGTACAGTATGTAGACTTGTCGTTTAGATTTCGCGAAAACAGTTCGATTTTCCAACATTTTGATTTTAGAGCAACATTGAAAATCTCAAAAAAAGTGATAACTACCAACAACTAATGTAATTTCATGATATTCATCACTACTAATCTCTGTGGCTCAACCATTGATGAAATTTCACTTTTTCGTTCTCATTAAAACCTGTTTTAATTTCACAACGATTGCTGCCAGTGTCCGCCACCATTCACTTGTTCCTTAGTTGTTACTGTAAGATAAACGTGAATTTCATCCTATTTTCGGCTACTTGGAGAGCTTTGTGCCAAATTGAATGCGTTTTTTTCTGGCATTCGGATTGAGTGAAAAAAACTTGGTCTGCATTATATAAATGCATCGGGGTCGCGCGAGGTCACCTGAACAAAGAATTTGCTTATCATACTTTAGCCTCAAATTTTGTTTTCGAATAAAACATAGGCGCGAGTGCAGGTTCGAAGAACTGTTGGGATCGAATCTAAAAGACAGCAAGTTTTAAATTTTTGCGATATTATAAACGCCAGTTATGGCCAGGCACGTTGTTCAATAATCGATTTCCGTACTAACAGCGACTATTGTGCATCACTATGGAATAATGGTTGTTCCAAATTGCATGGCGGCCAAATCAACAGGATGGCTGACATCTTTCAAAGATTTAACAAGAACTCTGAAATGTCCAACGGCCACAAATGTTCCAAAATATGTTGTGAGGTCAGACTGAAAAGCTCTACATAGATCCAGAGTCAAGTACCATCTGCTGTTTGCATCAAAGCTGATTCAAAAGATAGAACCAAATATATTGCGATGATGGCTATTTCCGCTAGGGGTGCATGTGACCTTTCTATTAGAATTAATTCCATCCACACGTGGGCAGGAGTAGGGCACACCTTACTAAGTTATCAACTCGTGACCTGGCGAGGATTAAATACAACTGTTATCTGGATAGATTGGAGAGATGGTAATGGGTGGAAATTTACATAAGTTTATCAGAACCTGCCTTTGGCCATGTTGCTTGAGACAGGTCAAAACCATCTGCAAGAGAGAGGTCATTATGCAATCGGAGATAAGACATGAACATCCCATGGCGGATGACGTTTACGTCAAACTTTCCACTAATTGGTAATTGCATTGCTTTACAGTGTTTCATGCACCTCCAAAGAGAAAAAATCCTTTCATTCTTTCAAATTTCAAAATTTTGCCACATAGACGGAAATGGCTCAATTCGGCAAAACCTCATTTCCCACATCCCATTGGAGAGAATCTACAATGCATAGTAAATGTTGGAGAAAAGTCTACCTGGTCACACAACTGAAACCGAGTTCTCTAACGTGGGCTCACAAGAAACATCTGAATCACGTGACACCTCATATTTACTTCATGTTGGAGAAAACGTAATTTGCTATACCATATTTCATATTGTTTCCAGTGTTAAAATGTTTTCGATATCTTATAAAACTCCAGCTCGGCCACTTTTAGACATGGGTCATGCCTTACAAAATCTGAAACTCAGCTCCCACATGGAAAGGAAATGCATTTCAAATGCACTAAGAATTGCAAAATATATTGCAAATGCATTGGTCGTTTTTATCGCAACACGAAATACATTTGGTGTTGTAAACAAAAATGCATTTCACTAATGCATTTTACCATGCATTATAAAATATACTGACTTGTGTATTTTACAGTTCATGTGAAACTACATACATGTACATACAAAAGTTATGTATGCTGCATTGAATTGAATGAAAATGATGTATTTTTGAATTTTAAACTATTCCATGCCAGTTCTAATTTATTCATTGAATATTTTAGATGTTTTTTTAAATTCAGAATTGGGATTTTTAAACCACGAAATTATGAAATATAGCAAAGCTTTTGACATTTTACAATGCAGGATCTTATACTGTATAGAAAATGGAAACGGAATACATTACCCTATGCATTACACAACATGTTCTTCAATGCATACGAACTACATTACAGTGTGCATTACACAACATGTTCTTCAATGCATACGAACTACATTACAGTGTGCATTACACAATGTGTTCTCCAACACACATAATACGTTGCAACATTCATTCCATAATGCACTACAAACTGTTAAAACACATTTGAAAATGCATTTTCAAATATATTTGTCAATACAGTTTGAAACTAAATTTGTCTCAATCTACCGGCATTTTAAATGCATTTTCCAATGCATATTTTATAACGCATTACCCTTACACGTGGGCTGCCATGGCATCTTGGCTGTTAGTTAAACTTGCTGCGTCACGAGAAGATTAAACATTTATGCATGTTTACCTCATTTTCACTTGGGGAGGCCCATATCCCCTTGCACAGATCTGCAATCACTCGATTGACACCATCTCTGACAAGGGCTTGTTGACAGCAACTTCAAGAGACTTTCATGATCCTGGCATGATAAATGGCTCTGGTGAAATAAAGGGTGGTTGCTCGCAGCTAATTAGTGGATGGGATTAGTGCAGTTGCCAAATTGTGCTGAGTTGCAGCGGACTGTCTTAGATCGCCAGCCAAGTTCTTGGGCGTTCTGGGCCGCTGCACAAGGCAAGGCAGCAACGTCCATGCAGACAGAGTACCTTAACCCCTTGGCTTGTTGGCACAGAGTTTGGAGTAAATGGCACCGCCATTGGCAGGTCATGGGGAACACCCAGCGTGGGCGAACTCAGGCATGATCCTAGTGTTCATTAACGTCGGACTCCATCATTGAGAATCAATTAATGGAATTAACGTGCTGACTGACGTTTCAGACGAATGCAACTATGCAAATTCGGTGTCTGATTGCACAGGCCTTTGATGACCGAGCTGATTTGTCTGGTATTTCATCTGCCTAAAAGCCGCCAAACCGCTTACTCATCCTGGCGGTTCGGGGGAGAATTTTGTTTTTAATTTCATAATTGCAGCCATGTTTCGCTCGCCTGCGTCCTCATGGGTGCCACCGATTAAACTTTAATATGCCGCTTGTTTGGAGTACCTGAGCCGAATTCAGCGAATCCTTGCAAGGAAAACAAGCAAAAACCACAGACAGCCAATGCAGTAATGCTCAGATTTCTGGAACAGATGTTCAGCTTCAAAAACTGAGCGATCATTAGTGACCCAATCCCGGCCGTACCTTTAATTGAGCGGTGCCTCCAGTGTTTTCATGAATGGCAAGAGCAGTAAGACTACACCGTAATTACTGTGCAATATGTCCTGATCAGCCACATACACTATGAAAAAGTGGGCTTCTCCTAACGGCTCGAAGGGTGGCAGTGATTGCCTGGCATTTGGGCAGCTAACATGCAGAAAGTACGTTTTAGAGGAGGGTGAGATTAACATAAAACATGCTAGACATTGAAGTAGGATGCAAATATAAATACATGTATAACTATTTTTTGTACATTTGGAGCATGCCATAATGTAAAGTATGAGTATATCCAGTAGTAATGCTCAGTTTTGGAGCAAATGCTCAGCTTTGCAAACTACAGTATAAGGGAACAAAAGTGGAAATGAACAGATTGAGCATAAGCTCAAGCTGGGTAGCTCACGTCTAGCGTTCTACTTCTGAAAAATCTTCGAAGCATATACTTTACAGTGAATATGTGCAAGCAAGACAGTGTAGATGATCGTGTACTCAAACAAGGAATAATTGATCTTATACTCAATTCGTGCATTTTCAAATGTAGCAAATACTCAAAAAATGCTATTGATCGCCGAAGGTATAAAAGCAAGTAAACCTTATACGAAAATTCAAATACAAATTCAACGACAAGAAAACGATGTTTTATGCAAATAATGCATGTATTCATACCGCGATTATAGCTTACAGGCGATTAATAACTAAATGATGCATTGCTCTAAAGTTTTCATGAAGAAATGCTCTTACTAAATTCGGGCTGGAGCAAATACTCTAAAACGGTAGGAAATACTACGATAACTGTATGGGGAACGCACAAATTCTTTTGTTTTACAAAACAATTCAACAAAATTTGCAGGTAACAGCTGCTTGGCTCCAACGCATTCCTCAGCGCAAACACTTCAAAACCGACAAGTTTTATGCACTGGCTACTGCAAATAATATTCATATCATTTATTGTTCTCGCCATTTCGACTAGGCAAACAAATGTTACTGATAAGATTTGCGCATTGATGAACTCGACACCACACTAAACATTGCTTATCAGAGCCACCAACTGCACTATCACACTTGAGGATGCACTTTGACACGGGGTACTCGTGCAGGGACGTCTTTCAAGTTGCAACCATCTCCAGACATTGTTTGCCAGAACAAAACGTCTGATTTCAGCGCATCAAAATGGCATGTTGGGTTGATTTTTTATGCGTTTCGAGTTGACGGGTGCCTTTGGGGTCCACATTCCCGTCATTTTTCCACCTGCCCATCCGAAGGAAACACTGGGTTGTCGAGGGGGTGAGGGGTCTGTCCGTCAATTTCACAATGGAGCTGAGTGTCGGTTCATTTTTTGTCGTGTTCCCCTCCAACATTCGTATATTTGGAATTTCCAAACTTCGTTAGCTACACTCACCACCACGCTTGCATCCCGAGCAGCCATTTTAATTTGGCTGCATCACATTCCAACATTTCGGTTGTCTAACTCTTTCGCGCCGACCAAGCAAACAGCCGAAAAATTTTTACCCCTTTCTCAAGAAATGTTCTTCCAAATTGGCTTCAAATTTTTAACGTGCATGTGAAAAGCGCCATATCTTATCGGAATTGACCTGATTCTCCGTGCTATTTTTAAATCAAAAATTCGTTGGTGGTCGGGATTATCAGAGGAAAAAACGACTGCATTCCAGCCCAATTCCTGTGGATGGTGGACGAACAATTCTGATTATTCTTGAACCCGTAGTCTCGTACGCTGCAGTGGGTCAAACAAAGATCGATTACCCCGAAGGAAGAAGCTGCGATTCCATCCTTAAGCTTTTTACCCTTTTTCAACTTTCTCAATGTTCGATCGTCTCCAAACATGCTGCAGAATTCAATTTCAACGTCATTTTCCTTTGATGAAACCTTCCTTCTAAGAGGTTGCACATGAGCCATAGATGGCTTTGGCATTTGAAGGACTTCCTTTACAATGATGACCAGAGGTTCCTACAACTGACTACGAGTGGAATCCATGGCAGACATGAAGATGTTGATCAGAGGTTCCTACAATACATTGCCATTGGAACCATTTCTTGGCCGCCATGGAGGGTTCATCTTGATCAGAAGTCTGCATCAGTGCCATTGGAACCACTAGCCGCCATGATAATGTTGATCAGCAGCTTGATCAGCGGTTCCTTTAGTAAACTGTCATTGGAACAACTGGTCACCATGCAGGGGTTGATCAGAGGTTACTGCGAGGTTACTACATGGGAACTTTCTGCACTGCAGTACCTTACCATTCCAACCCCTGGCCGCCATGATGATGTTGATCGGCAGCTTATTCAGAGGTTCCTTCAGTAAACTGTCATTGGAACCAACATGGTCACCGTGCAGGTGTTGATCAGAGGTTTCTG
>JAQGAF010001703.1:0-28358 GCA_034687865.1 Kryphioiulus occultus
TGCATGCTATCAGACGTTGGAATTCTCTTCCAAAAGACAGCCCTAAACTTCAAGAAATTCAATTTTACAATGATGGTGGTTGTATCCAACCTAATGCGGCGGTAATTGCCGATTAAATTGGGTTGATGGAGTACACCCCACTACCACATGGTATTCAGTTACTGATAGTAGGGTACTGAGTTGAATTGAATTGAATTGAATTATCTGCATCTAACCGAAGGCAATCACTGCCCGCCTATGAGCCATTAGGGGAAGCCTACTTCCTCATAGTTTATACACTATGGATTAGTTGCAGCAGCGACTATTTCATAGTTATATCAGTTAATGAAGATGTACAATTTGAAATGGTCGAAATATGGTCTATTTTGTAGATCACTTTGTAAGTCTGTGAATATTTAAAAAAAAAACAAGATTTGACATTACATTACATGTACATGTCTGAACAACACGTGCAGTCTGGATGTTCTCTCCTACTTACAGAAAGAGAGACAAGAAGAAAGATTAATTTATTCTATTTCACAAATTTAATTAAGATCATGCCAGATGATGCCAATATTAAAGTGAATTAGGGGGCAGTCACTACCTATCCTGAAAAAAAATTAGGGTACAAGACAAGTGTACTTATTTCGTATCATGTCAAATGTCGTTTATGAATTAACGTTACACAAGTCGGTCACTATAGACGATTTCTGTATGGACGACATAACTTAAAGTTTATAATTACATTGTGTGTTCTTTCCTCTTTACACTAAAGGAGACAAAAAAAAAGATAATTTTATCCAAAATAGCTGAAGTGGTTAAAAGAATTGATGGCAAGAGGTACTCATTTCAGATCAGGGTGAAACCCCGTGCATATAGAAAAATTTAACATTGATATAAGGTCACATTTTTCTTACCTAGAGCTTGTCACTATTGATGGAAAAATATCAATGTAATTCTTGAACACATCTGCAATGGAATGAAAGATAACATCCAACTAGCTCATTAACTCATGGTTACTCATCCATAGATTTCTCTAATGCACAAATTTGTTTTAATAATCTCGTTCTTCTCCAGTTTCATGTTCTAAAATACATATACATCAGGCACACAAAATGCATTGCAAATACATTTCAAAATGCATTTCAAGTACATTCCAAAACGCATTGCAAGTGCATTTCAAAATGCATTGCAGATACATTTCAAAATGCATTGCAAGTACATTGCAAGTACAAATGGTTGTGAAATACATTTCACAATGCATTTAGCAATGCGACTAATTGTAATGTATTTGCTTTTCAGAAATACATTTCAAAATGCATTCTGAAATTTATTTCAAATTTTGCATATTTTTCAAAATATATTGCGAATATATTTTGGTTCTTAAATTACATTTTAAAATGCATTGGAAATGCATTTCTCTTGAATATGGGACCAGATCACCTACTGCATATTAGGTTAAAATACAATAAGCACATAGAACATCCTTTCTAAATTTTAATAACATGACATACCGGTACACAGTATGTTCTGATTATGTGCATCCCTAGCACATCATAAGAGGTGCAGCTGGAGGTACTGCAATTTACTGTGAAACCCTTCTATCTCGGACACCAAAAGTGCCAGATAACGGGGAGTCCGAGTTAGAGAGTTTGTTACGTTTTTGATAACAAATTTGAAACTGCTAACAATATAAAAGCCAGCATTATAAATTACATTTTCTTCTAAATGAAGGAGTTCTCTTCACAGCACGATGCAAAGGAGGATAAACGGAGTAAATAAAAAAGTTATCATTTCTGAACTAATTTGTATAAAAAGTAATTTTAATTCGACATTTTTTGAGCACGGCTTACGGTTTCAGACATCTTCAATGGCAGCCACAATATTTTCCAAAGCTTGCCTGGCTTCGGAGGGTTGGAATTGCAAGAGTGCTCGCATCGAATCGCTGGCATATCTTTGTGCAATGAGCTTTGCTTCCTGAAGAGCTGTTCCATTGCTGACAATGGCACGGACCTGTGAAAAACACTGGATTTAGTAATTGTCCGAAAACAATTAAATTAAGAGTAGCTCATAGACCGAGTGTCCCAACTTTGTCATAGGAGACGTTTTCCAGGTTGTCTCGAAATGGAATGATGGCGTCCAGAATGCTGGGGTCATTCTTCAGGTGCAAAATAATAGGCAAAGAGGTCAGGTCAAGAGCTCCAAGAGAACGCAATTTGTCGTCCGTAAAAGACTGCAGATCAATGGAAACCTAAAATCGATAACAAAATTACTTCTCAATATATGTCCTAGGACAACCAGCGTTTGACGAAAACATCCACAAGAGAGTGGTGCTAACCTGCCAAGCTAAGCCAAACCATTTGCCAAAATCGAAAGCATTGTCTTGAGAAGCTTTGTCCAGGTTGGCCAACAGAGTTGTGCACATGCAGCTATTGGCCAACAGGTTGGCGGAGCACATGTAACTATTGTTTTGCCAGTCCAAGAAGGTGGTTGATGGAGAGGGCAAGGGTGTGCCCTTTGGGTCCTGTTCAAAGAGGAAGTTGCCTTCCACAAATTCCCGCAAGGTCAAAGACATGGATTCCAATACCTGGAAAAATAACAATCACATAATGAAATGCACATTTAATCAAAAAGGTTATTTGTTTTTATTTTTTAAAAAACTCCCGTGATTTAACACAAGAAGACCTGAATTTTGCAATCAAATCTACCTCGATATTTTCAAATGAGCTTAAACGGACGCTGCTATTGGCCAGCATGTAGTCTCCCACCAAGACAGCGATCTTATTGGCATCTTCGACTTCCTTGAGTTTTAGCTCATCGTGTTGCTGCTTCTGTGCCTTAACGTTGATCACGCTTTTGTGGATGAGCCGGACCATATGGAGCATTTCGGTTATCTGCGCCAAGTTCAGTTGACTGCATAATTACAATAAATTAGTTTGAAAAAGCTTATTTACATGTTACAATCTTTGGCGATCATACTCAAGCACACGTGACTTACTTCGCGGATACAATCGATGTTCGGCTTGCCGTCATCGCAGTCAGCATCACTACCAATCCTCTAATAGGTATGGAATTTCGACCATCAACTGTAAACTTCCTGGAAATGCACAAATTTCGAAGTTATTTATTATTTGTCGGAAAAACAGAAGCACAGTTTGTCCCCTCATCAACCCCTGCCAGACATTTCATTTTAGATACATGTAGAATAAGACTTCCATACCCATTAAAATGGATAATTGTTTCTGTTGCTTTATTTCAAAATTTCATTTATGGCGACCCTGATGTACATGTATACATAACCAAGCAATTTTTTGTAGAAATATAATTATGCTAAAATCCGCCAGTTTTGGTTTATGCCCTGTTGAATGGAATGCACCTTAGATGGCGCTGGCATCCTATGAAAGAACAGCAGCAACTCACTCTGCGATTTTCATCATGTGGTGGTCGATGTCCGAATTCTGGATCTTGTCGCCTATATGCAGTTGGCTGACCAAGGTCTCGATGTTTGGGAACAGATCCGGATATCCGGCCAACTTGTCGGCTGCGACTATTGCCCGGTTCCAGTTTAGCTTGTTGATGACATTTGGAACGCCCAGGGTGTTAGTGTCGTATGCTCTGCTTTCGATAACATTGGGAAAACGTTTGACCTGCATTAACAATTATGTAACAAGACCTTCTTCATCAATGCATGTATTGCATACAAATTGGATTCAAACAAGATTTAGGTCTGATCCACAAACTCCAAAAAGATGTCAAACTCAAAGGACCCAGTTACCTTTTTCAAGGGCGTCATCTCAGCTCTGAATCCAACATGGCGTTGGCGTTGATACATCAGAATTCGTTGTTTTTCTTGCCTGAAAACAAGTGACTCGTTCTATTTCCCAGTTTATAGTTTCGACTGTACAGCAAATGCTACAATGCGTTGAGACACTTAAAATATTATGTCGTCGTCATAATATTATGTTGTCCCTTACAAAAAATTTCAGCTTAATTTTAGTTCATTTCTAGTATCCAGTAGGTATCAAGGTATTTTAATGGTATATTATTGGTATAAAACTCACAACCTTGTAAAAGAAACACACAGTATGATGATGGTTTCATTATTGGTTGTTGAAAGGTTTCCTTTATAACCAGTGTATTTCATAGGTTTCCAAAATGTTGTACACTGTAAGGTATCACACTGAAACTAATGATAGGTAACCTGCCTACTATCAACTTTAAAAATACCTTTAAATTTTTTGTAAGGGGTGTTAGGCAAAACCAAACAGATGAAGGAAGCAATGGGATTGATCAAATGATGAGGGCATCATTGTTATTTTAGAAAATTTGGAATTAAAATCCATGATTTGTGATCCAGTTTTGCAAAACGAGTAATTTTGCAATCTAAAATTACTCATTCTGATGACATAATATTTAAATTTCGTCTTTCTTACCATAAGGATAACATATGTCGCATGGCTGCTAACGGTACCGGAAGCCGAGGTAGGCGGTTGCATACCAAAGACATATTCAACGTTCCAGAATCCTGTCAATGTGTAAAATGATGTGAACGGTTGAGAATCCTTGCTTGGGCTCAATCTACGAGCATCCAAGACATGATCAAATGTCCAGGCATGAGTTTTTGAGGATGGTAGCCTATGTTCTGCTAGTAAAATCAGCACCTATGGAAAAGTTGGTAATCAAACCAATACAAAATATGGGAGTATTCCGGTAAGGCAAACCAGTTCTGAGCAGTTCAGAAATTGAACGCGTGTTGTTGCCCATCAGTAATCAGTAATGACCTTGCCTTTAGGCTTGACAAGCAGACTTGGTCAGAAAAACCTTAGTCAAAGATGCAGGTAGATTCAATTTCATAGATAGATTGCTGGACCTGTCTATGCATGGCAGGATTAAGACATATAGAAGCCATTAAGGTGTTGGTGTCTACCACATTTATCTCAATACAATTTTACAGTAAAATAATGATTTTACGAAATGAAACAAAAAATGGGGGTTCAGAAAAATGCCATAGGCGAAAATTTGTGAAAACTAGATTACAAACGCTGGCCAATTTTATGCCACAAGGAAACGCCATAGGCGAATTAAAAAAAAATAGATCTCAATTGACTGGTTTTAGCCTAAATTTTAAAAGTATTCATTGTGTTAGTAATACAGGTAGTAATAGACGAATATTTTTAGAAATCAAGACAAAAAATGAGATATTTTCCCATATCTTTGTTTAAAATGTTAATTTTTAAATGCCTACCAAAAATGATGGCTAAAGAAAAGGTTCCAGAAAGGGCTTTTTGAAATTATAAAGAACTAAGGGAGCACTGAATGTAATTTAAAAAAAAGAATTCGTCAATAATGCATTTTAATGTATTTTTAAAACCGTTCAGAACCACATAGTTTAGCTTAAAATTTCCGTTTAAAATTTGAAGCGCTGCAGGCAATTTTTTTTAGAAAAACAAGATCCCAAACAATGAATCTAAGCGAATAATTCTATACAAAATTTCTTTGGTCATATTGGCCAACCCCCCATCACCCCACAACCTGAGCATTTTCTACTCTTTGATGTCCTCTTCCCAGCCAACATGCCATTAGGAGAAACCTACTTTCTCATAGTGTCTAACATGGGGCAGGATTGTTTTACATATTTTCTAATCGGGCATGTGGCTTACATTTCTTTTAATTCATTAGCTTTTTACCCCTTTTCACCTGCGTTGGTTTTGTTTTCGCTTGTCACCTTGAGTTCTAGATTGTCATAGTTTGGGCCCTATTATGGGGTCATTATTTAAATAAATTCTCAAAACGTCTATATGTTGTGCTCAATCTGTGATGGACATTAGTCCAATTTTCACATGAAAAATGTGCTTGAAAAGCATGTTTAGTGAGAAAAAAATATGGATTTTATGCATTTTCTAAAGAACACTTTTACAAATGTGAAATGTAAAAGAGACTGATTTTTTTAAAAATGGTTAACCAAGAATGGATTTTGGATTATTTTTTAATGAATGGAATGTCATAGGCCAATGTTTGGAATCTCAGGCCTGACCTTCCAAAAATTAACTACAAAAGATTAAACAACAAGTCAGTCTTTCCTAATATTTTGGATAAATGTTATTCACAAATAATAATAAAGAGAACAAGTGTACACATCTCGCATACTACAACTGTAGATAGGATGGGATATCGAATAGTTAAATTAAAAAATTCGAAAATGAATGAATTTGGTAGAAAAGAGGGTTTTATATTTGGGTCAATGGAGACCCCCGAGGAACTGCTCAGACCTTGCACTTGTCTAATGGGTTTTGCATTTTGCCAATCAAGTTAAGTTTTAAATTTAAAAATTATTAAGCTCGTCATTTGAGCTCTGGTTTGTCTAAAAATTTCGCCTGTTGCACGCCTAAATTAATGTTAAATCTGTTATTTTTGGTCCATTTTTTGAAAAAAAAAACAATTCCCTATGGCATACTCTTGTATATGTCTTAAAATGCTTTAGGTCTATGGCTAAAAATGATTTTCACGAAAATGCACGTACACTTTAAATCCATTTCTCGTGGAATATTTTCAAATCATTTCGCCTATACAATTTTTTATAAAAGCTGAAATTCATCATTTGTGGTCTATTTTTTGTAAACATCTGCCTAAAATATAGCGTTCTCAATAGAAATATTCTAGGTTGGTCGTGAAAGTCAGTCGTTTTAAAAAAACTGGTTCGTGATCTAAAGTTTGAGAACCACTGTTTTGCTGTTGAAAATGTGTAGGAAGAAATATTTGGTGAAAATTGTGAAAAAAATCAGATATTTGCATGTGAAAAATCATAGATACTTGGATTTGAAAAGACATGAAAAAAAAATCATTTGTCATCCAATTTTGCAAAAAAAATCATGTTCGTTGTTTCGAAATATAAGCCTGATTCTAATATAAGCCTTGACTTTTTTAGTCATGAAAGGTCATTCCATCGTTTTAGTATTCAAGCCTTTAACTTGATGACAAATTCTTGATCCGTCCATGGACGTCCATAACGAGAAACCCACTTTCTTATGAAAGTACGGTATATAATCTTTGCTGGAGCAGGTTAACAGCAGGGACTATTCTGTAGTACAAGTACGGCTATTGATACAGCTAAACGCCATATTTCGTGTGAAGTTGCGAAATTTGAGATTGCTGAATAGGGGCTTCGTAAGCATTTGAAAAATTCCCAATTTAAAAAAAAGTTCAGAATAAGCTGAAGGAACGCCAAAGGAGAAATTTAATGAAAAACTACTTCAAAGATGATCAAATTATGCGTACATTTCTATACTGGTGAAGTTTCCAACTTTTGATTAGATTCATGGTAATGAGTCCTTTCCCTAATTCAAACCATAAAATGGATGCCTCGTCCTCAAAACGCCTTCTCACCCTAATCAACACTGTATGCAGGTCATGTTCCAATGATAACATAAGTTAACCTTGGTAGTCCATTCAACTACACTTATCCTTCTTCATTCAAGATGACGTCATTGCTGGTGTTGTCAGGAAAGAAGGCGAGGCTTCATATCCGTGAAGATAATGGTTCGAACAGTTTGTAGTTGGTACATTTGCCAGTTCTTTTTTTATGAAATTTACGTCATTGGACAATGTATACGAGTGTTGTGATCGAGCTTAGGCCAACTGAGTACCTGAGGTAAGATATGCAGGACATACATTATACTGTATGTATGTTTAACCTTAAATAACTTTGAAACGCTATACAGTGTATTATACCAGAGTACCAGCCCATGAACCAATTAACTCAAAACAAGATCGAAATCACCGAAATGGAAACCACGCCCTATGTGCCTGCCTTCGCAATGCTAAACTAATATAAATGATATAATTTAAATAAACTTGCGGCATGCATACATCCAGAAGTACAGGGTGTCTATAAAAGATCGTCATAGTTTCAATACATTGCATTGCTATAATTTTTGTATTCAAAATCTGATCACATTTAATGTGCAAATATAAATATAAATACTTGTACATAGTTTTTTTGGACATCAATATAAGTACTCAAAGTGATACACCCTAGGGATTGTGCATTTATTTGAATAGAATCAACTACATCAATTTAATCTACTCCTTGAATATTTAGCTGCCGTACCACAGTTGGAGATATACCGGTACATGTACATTACATGTATGGTGATATAGTTATGAGTTGATTTGCTCATGCATGTCTCATTATAATAGGGAAAATCTAAAATTTTGTTTTCTCACATAGAGTCATAAGTGACTGCAGCGATTTCGTGATTTTTTTGTGGCTGAATTATTATAGGAAGAATAATTGTGTTTGTTGACATCAAAAAACGTCTCTCAAAATTTGGCAGAAACCGAAGCATTTCACCACCGAAAAATTCCTAACAAAACTTTGAGAGACGCTTGTTTCATATCATCACACTCGATCATCATATCTATAATAATTGGACTGCAAAAACAAATCACAAAACCGTTGCAATCAGTTATGGACACCTTGTAATTTTAATAAAAACGAAATTTCAGATTTACCATTAATAAGGTGAAAATATATCACGCTTTCTTATTAATTATGACCATCGTTTTTTGTTTGACAAATTTACAAAATGTATACAAATTTGGAAAAGCCTTAATTTAGAGAAAATAATTCATTTTCTTCCCACAGGATACACTGTAATTCCGAAGAACACTATGTATGACGGCTCAACGAAGTTGATGGAATCCAAAATAGGAATACACCTGAGAAAATTCCCACATAATGACCATTCTCAAGAAATTCCTTGCAAGGAAAAACATGGAAACAACATGTGCAAAACCATCCACGCCGAATTTTGATGTATCATTGCACACTATCGTGTAACAATTAAGAAGCTTGGGTTCACATAAAACATGGATGGCAGCAAGAAATCTGGGGAAGAACACGAAGACGTTCGAGCAATTCACTTAGTGAAAGAAGATGGAAATTATCAGCCAAACTTACCACGTGATCAATTACAAGACAGTTCACTGTCAGCAAAATGTTACCTGAAGAAGCTTGCCAATGCCATCAAGTTGAAAAACCACAACGAAGTAAAATCCTTGATTTGCACTTTACCACTTGAAATCATAAGTAAGTTGGAATTTGGGGATGACAGCCAAAATCCAGAAATCCAAACTCCAATGCAAGATGAACTAGGAATTCCACTTCTCATGTGCATAATATGGGTGCTAGACAAAGAAGATTCTGATGGAACTGCAATGCTGAACAATGTTTGTGCAACGTTGGAGGCTTTCCAGAAATATGCAGCACATTTCCTAATTAAGAAAGGAATTTCCCACCACCACCTCAATTTCATTTTCTTCAAACTGGTTGCTGAAAAGTACGAGAAACTAATGGACTTTTATCGCGATGTGTCCCGAGCAGTGTTCAAAGAGATTGAAGTGCCTTTGACAAGAATTCTCATTCCACTAGTTGAGTATTCCAAATTCCAATCAATCAGTGACAATCTGCCAAACTTGAAAATGGAATTTTTGACCCAAAACGATTACATCAATCAAGGCCACCACTGTATCGAGTTCAAGCAGCAATTAATCAAGGTGAATGAAATAAAGGCACTTTTTGCAACCTACTGCTTTGGGAAAGTCCAATACCAGTTGTTGGATTTGGTAACAAAAGCCTTTGAAAATTTAAGAACTGAAATTACCAGGATGAACAATCCTCAGACAGTGGACAAACAACTGCCACATCAGGCAAATTCAAAAATGCCAAATAAACCATTGGGTTCTGATAAAGTTCTTGACAGCAACCGTCCAGGACCAGTGGTCAACTCTGGAGTAATCCATGACCAGACTTGCACATATAATCAGGATACATGTATAACAAGAATAAAAATTTCAGAAGATAGTATTGGACAAGGAAAAAATACAACTAACTTAGAAATTAGCAGTGTTAGACAATCTGAATCTGTGGACAATGAAGTAAGAACTACAACCAATGAGCAACTGCCCAAAGAAGTCAAGCAAAATCCGAAAGCAAAACAAATGTCAAAACAGGGAAAAGACTCTACAGGACATTTAAAAGCAATGAAAGAGATTAAAAGTAGCAAAATTAATAATGGTGGAAGTAAAGAAGTTAGTGGAAACTCTGACAAGGATGGCAAAGCTAGACCAAGAAATACAATAGGCGAACATGGCAAACAAAAATGCAGTTCTGAAACCAAAATCACTAATGTTGCAACAAACCCAGAACAGTGCAGTGATCTGTATTCTCAACTAAAGGACATCAGCACCTTAGGACGAATCCTAAATTACATCGATTTGACGCTAAATTTTGATTTGACAGATCCTGGCACCAGCTTGTCCATTGCAAAATTGGTATTTGAGAGGGCTCTGCAGGTCACTGGAGAATATTCAAAGGTCACGGACGAGACCCCACATCTGTCAAAGGTCAGACAGAAGGTGTTGAAAAATGCAGGGATACCCATTGACAGAATGGCCAGCTTGCGGAACCTTTTGTCACACTGCTCCACCATATTTACCTTCACTCAAAACGATGGCCATGAAGTAAATTGCAACCTGTTGAAGAAGGTCCAAGACGACTTCAGGAAGATCAAGCGAATTCTTCACAAGGTTCTTCAGAAGCTGGAATTTTCGCAGTTGAAAACCCTTCTTCGAGAAGTTCCGATTGACCATCACAGTCAAGATTCCAAAGAAGTTGTTGCAGAAATCAAAGAGCTGCTGATGCAAGTCGATGTCTGCAGTACGCAGAAA
The DNA here is from genome assembly GCA_034687865.1 of Kryphioiulus occultus. Lineage (NCBI taxonomy): Eukaryota > Metazoa > Arthropoda > Diplopoda > Julida > Julidae > Kryphioiulus > Kryphioiulus occultus. Next base: position 10,708 of record JAQGAF010001703.1, read on the forward strand.
GAGCTCAACAGTCACTTCCAAGGAATTTGTCAAGTCCTCGACAGAGAGGGCAGCAGTGGCAAATTTCGTGATGTTAGAGAAGCCTTTGACGAAATTGCATTTGTCACCAAGCTGAGGGAATTTGACCTGATGAACTTGCACAACAGCAGTGAAATCTTCCAAGTCAGAACAAATGAAATGAGGAATAATGGTGCACTGCTTCAGTTGCTCAGAAATCCAGAAAATGATGGCAAGTCAAGCATAACCAAAATGTCAAGTCTAAAGGGCATGGCAGAATTTCACCAGCGCAAATTAGCTGGAAGTCAATGCCAAATGGACATGTTTGACCAATATTTGGACTTGGAGGAAATTTTCGAATCCAAAATAATGGAAAGGGCATCAGCAGAAAAGGAATTTAAGAACCTTATGAAAAAGCCCAAATTCGGCTTCGAATCAGACTTAACCACCTATATTTCAAAATCCAATACGACTTCAATTTACCTGGACATGCTAAGAGCCTTCACAAATCCAAACTTTCCCAAAACCGAGTTGCAAACATCTTTAGGCAAATTTATCTCTGATCCACTTGCCGAAGACCGTCTGTTTCAACTTCTGGCCTTGAAGGAATCTTCCAGAAAGGAATTTCGAACTCTGCTCAATGAATTTCACAAGGAAGTCATCATAGTTCTCATCTCAACTAATGTATTGACAACCATCATTAAGCAAACCAAGGCTGCTGCCAAAGATCAACTTACATGTGCTGAATTTGAGCAGACTGAAAATCAAATTAAAACCAAGCAACTCGTCCATTTTGCCAAATACAGACTTGAGTTACTGTGCAATGGTTTTAGAAAGTTAAGCAAAACTGAGTTTGAAGGTTTGGTAGGCCATCTGGAGAGCCCAGAAAAAGTGCAGCAATGGGATAAGTATCACGCAAACCGCCAGGGGTGCAAAAATGCCCTTAGGAACGTGAGCGACCCCTATGACAAAATGTTGAAGGCATTGTCAGGAGGCAAGGGATTCTCAGACACAGTGGTCAGCATCCAAGATTTTGTGAAGACTTTAGATGTCCCACAAAACTGCGCAACTTGTCTGGCCCAAAGCTTTGCTGAAGAAATCGAAAAGCATTTTGACAAGGCCTTTGTCGACAATATCATGGTCCTCAAAGACTGCATGGATGTCAAAAGCAGAGCTAATCAACATTACAAGAATGATGCAACGTTTAGAGCAGTGATAGAAATGCTGGTGCTCAAGTCAATGTCCACACTGAAGGAAATCTCCTCATCAGCAGTATTCTGGAAGCTGGAAAGTCTGATCCAATCTTCCATTGTGCATCAGGGCAGTGGAACAGTCTCCAGACTCACCAAGTCGCTTCGGAACTACCTGGCACATGGTGATGCCCTTGTGGACACACTGAACCAAGACATCAGCAAGTCAGTGACTGGCACTGCTGAGCTCCTAGCCGAAACCGGAAGTGCCCTGCTGGAAATCAAGAAAATGCTGAGCAGTGCCAGAAGTACCACATTCCTTCAGAACATTCTTTGCGACCATCTCCATACCAGTATTTTGGACTTTATATCAGACACGCACAAGAATCAAATCAAAGCCATCAAAGAATCCATATACTGGCAAAATGAGCATTGCAGATCAGAATTACTGACTCTGGTGATAGACAAGAAAGGCATGCAAGATGTGACAGACATCCAGAACTTCACCTTGGACGGCTTCGCAAGTGCAATTCACAAAGAATTCCAGACTGCCGTGCAATTTGACAATGTAAAAATGACCCAGCTCTTGTACGACTGGAAGAAGATCCTCACATCTGACACTGATGGAGTCAATGCCCTTCACATTGCAGCCCAAAATGACAGCACCGAAGTGATGTCCTTCCTGCTCAACCAAGGCTTCGAAGTCAATGTCACCGGTACAGAAAACTACACACCTCTGCACCATGCAGTCATCAGTGGACACACCAAGTCCACTAACTTCCTTTTGGAAAGTGGGGCAGACGTCCACATTGCTGATGTCCAGCTCAGAAGCCCTTTGCATCTGGCCACCATGTTTGGTCATGCCGAAACTATCCGTCTCCTTATCCGTCACGGTGCAGATACAGAAGCCAAAGACAAATTTGGGATGAGGTCCATGCACCTGGCTGCAGTGTCAGGAGAAATGCAACCATTGATGGCGCTGTGTGAACTTGGGGCCCAAATGGACCCTTCTAACAATAGGCTTGCGACCCCATTGTGTCTAGCAGTGTTCAAAGGGCACCACGATATTGTGGAGACATTGCTGAAAAATGGGGCCCATGCATGTGGTGACATAAAATGCCCTTTCGCCCCCCTTGATGCCGCAATTGCCGCAGAGGACCTCAAGATGGTGCAACTGCTCATCTCATTTGGGGCCAATGTCAACAGAATCGACCGTGAACAAGATACTCCACTACACATGGCTTGCTGTGCAAAAATCCCCAAAATAGTTGAGGCCCTCATCAGTGGAGGTGCTGATGTGAACAGCTTGAATGCATACAGGATGACACCTCTGTATCTGGCGATGGAATACGAAAACATAGAAGTTGCCAAAAGCTTGATTGAAGGAGGATCTGCAATAGGAAGTGCTGATGTTCATGGTTGGAATGCGTTGCACTATGCTGCCTTCATGGGGCAGCTTGGCATCACCAAGCTTCTGGTAGAAGCGGAAATGGACATTGACCTTGGGATCAACACTGGCCACACCCCACTTTTTATTGCTGTCCAAAGGGGCCATGCCAACGTCGCCAAGTTCCTGATGGAGAAGGGTGCTGATGTCAACGTCACGGTCAATGTTCCTCAACACACCGGTGCAATCCACAAAAGTTGGCCCTTGTTGTATGTCATCACAAAAGAGAAGTTTGAGCTTGTAGAATTTCTGCTCGATTTTGGGGCCGACGTCAACAAGACCACCCACACCGGTGCAACAGTTCTACATCTGGCCATCCAGAAGTGCAGCTTGGACACTGTCAGGAAACTTGTAGAAAAAAAAGGCTGATGTCAATGCCACTGATGCAGCGATAGCAACACCTCTGCATCACAGTGTTGGGAAGGGCAATGCTGACATCACAGAATACTTGCTGAAGCATGATGCAGATGTCCACGCCCTTGCCCGCGGAGGCCTTGCGCCAATTCACATAGCCTCAATATCAAGCCATCCCAATGCTCTTCAGCTGTTGATTGACCATGGAGCAGATGTTGATGTTCGTGATCAAGAAGATGCCACGGCCCTCCACTTGGCCATCAAGTATGGACAGATAGACGCAATGGCATGCTTGCTGGAGAATGGCTGCAATGTTAACTTGACAGGATATCAAGGCAAGACGGCCCTCCATCTGGTTTGTGTCATGGACAGCAAAGCGTTTGACGAGACAGCACCAAATGACGGATTCCATGTCGATAAAAGCACCAAAATTAAAATGCTGCAGATGTTGCTGCAATACGATGCAGATGTTGGTGCAGTAGACATCTTCAATTTCACACCTGCACACTACCTGAAGAAAGTGGAGGATGCTGACCTTGTGGATGTCTTGCTGGAACGCAGTTCTTCCCAACAAGACCTTGTCACGAAACCGCCATCAACAGAAACAGAACAACTTGATGTTGAAGAAAAAAGCTCTGAAGCATCAATTTACGCAACTATTGAAATTCAAACAAGGGATAAAGTCACTTCTGAAACCGTCATTTCAGAACTGCGTAATGCTGTCCTAGAAGGGAAGTTATATGTCGTTAAGAAACTACTTGCTGAAAGCAAACATGGACTTTGTGCAAAGGATGTCAACGACAGTCAACTTCTTCACATCAGCACTGCTAATGGTCACTTGGAAATCGTTGAGGAGCTGGTCAACAGCGGCCTGGCAGATGTCAACTGTTTGGACAACAAAGATGCCCTCCAACCTCTGCATCTAGCTGTCAACACTGGTTACGACAAGGTTGTCCACTACTTACTGGACAATGGAGCTGATGTTAACAGATGTTCTGGAATCGAAAAGCAAGCTGCACTGCACTTGGCTGTCCAGAAAGGAGATGTGACCATGGCCCAAATGCTGCTGGAGCATAATGGGGTCATCGTGGACATTGAAGACATCAATTGTGAAACGCCATTGTTTTTCGCCTGCAGGAATGGACAAGTTGACATGGTACATCTACTGATGAGCAAAGGAGCTAATATTCACGGCCAGAACAAGGCTGGCAATGGCATGATCCACGAAGCCACTATCAACAATCAATCAGAAATTATTGGACTTCTTTTGGGATTGAGTGTTGATGTCCAAAAAGCTGGCAGACAGGGAAACACACCATTGCACAACAGCTGCCATGGTGGTAGGACAGACATCATGAAGATGTTGATTAACCAAGGCGCCAATGTCAACAGTGCCAACACAGCCAAGCAAACCCCAATGCACATTGCATCACAAAATGGACATTGTCCAGCAGTTGCACTTCTGCTCCAGCATGGCGCCTGTATCAACAGCTTCACAGAAAATAAAGACTCATCCTTGCACCTTGCCACTGAGATGGGCCATGCAGAGGTGGTGCGGTTGTTGGTGTCCAACGAGCCAGATATCAATGCCAGAAATGAGCAAAATCTGACAGCACTGCACATTGCTGCAAGCCACGGATTTTATGATATTGTTGCTCTGATTCTCCAACACAGCTCTGATAAGGTAGCAGACAAGGCCAAAAACGAGGCTCTGTTGCTGGCAGTTGATGTAGGCTACGATGGCGTTGTCCAGCTGCTTCTGGAGCATGGTGCCGACGTCAATGCCACAGATGAAGGACAGCATGCAGCCATCCACAAAGCGATGTTGAATTCCAATGTAGAGCTTCTGCAAGAACTTCTGGAAAGAGGCGCAAACATTGACATCTCTGGGAATGATGGAAGATCACCTTTGCACATTGCTGTCCTCAACAGATTCGACAAAGGTGTCCATGTCCTGTTGCAAAGTGGGTCCAAAATCAACGTCTTGGACAAGGATGGCCAAACGCCACTTCTGTGTGCTTGTGAATGCGGATTCTACGACATTGCAGGAAGTTTGATATCTGCTGGAGCAGACGTTACCTTGGCCAATGTCAGTGGCATGCAGCCACTGTTCATGGCAACCAAACATGGCAATGCCAAGACAGTTCAACTCTTGCTGGACGCTGGTGCAGGCATCAATGCCCTTTATGATGGTACAAACACAGCACTCCACATTGCCATTCTGAACCAGTTTGCTGACATTGTCCAAATCCTTCTGGAAAATGGTGCTGACACGACCCTGACCATCAATGGTGGCATTACCTATCTTCACTTCACGTGCGTCTTTGGTACTGCCAAAATTACCCAACTTCTCCTGGGGCATGGGCTGTCTGTAAATGCACGCATGACATCAGGCGCAACACCATTGCATGCAGCAGCCCAAGATGGTCGATGTGAAACCATGGAAATCTTGATAGCTTCTGGAGCAGATGTTAATGCAGAATGTACAGGACGTGTAGGAAACCTTGATGCACTAGTCTCCAACAAGGCCAAGAGTGCCAGCCAGATTCCAAGCAAGGAAGACATCACTTCAAAGACTATCCAGCAAGATCAAGCAGGAGCAGAGCTAATCACTGCACTCCACATCACCGCAGGTCAAGGTCACGAGGCTGCAACTTTACTTTTGCTCAAGAATGGAGCTAACCCAAATGTCATAGATGGCGGTAAGTGTACACCTCTCCATTACGCGTGCCAAGGAGGGCATGTCAACATTGTCCGAGCACTGCTTCAAGAACCCCACAATGCAGGAAGTACAACCACAGCAGTAGCTGACATCAATGCAGTCAATGATGATATCTGCACACCTCTTGCACTTGCAGTCATGAAGGGTCATCAGGAGACTGCTGTGGAGTTACTCAAGATGGGTGCGGATGTCCATGTGGCCACTGATGGTGCGATGTCACTGTTATCACTGGCAGCAGTCCACCATCAGGCCAGGACAATGCAGCACATGTTTGAAAAAGGAGCTGATCCTCACGCACTTTTGGAATCTGGAGCAACTGTCTTCCATGCGAAGACTAGCTCAGAACGCAGAAAAATGGTTCATTTTATGATAAACATGGGGAAAATTGGAGAATCCATCATCAAATCGGTCACTGAAGATGGAGGACCCAAATTCCACAATGCCAGGTATTTAGGACAAGCATGCATTGCTTGCATGTTATCAGTCACTGATGAAACTGTGAAGTCCAAATTCACATCAGCACACTTCGTGGCCTTGCTCGAGATGGCCATTCCTGATAAAGCTGTAGAACAACAGCATAATAAAGGAGGTTTGCTGCACACAAAGTCCCTGATGGTGCACCAAGGAAGAGTGCATGCTGATGAGGCCTTCAGATACTCAGCTCTTAAAGTTGTTGCTGGCCTAGGATTTCCAGAGTTGGTTGAGCAACTACTAGACGGTGACAGCACGTCGTGGGCTGAAAACCCGAACATGGTACTGCAAGTGGCAGTTCTGAGCAACAGTCAAGCAACAAAAATGACTGTTGAAGAAAAAATCTTCAGCTCTTTTAACTCTGGAGACAATGTTAGTATGGAGGACGTCAACGACCCAGGCAGTGATGGCAACACAGCTCTTGCATGGGCGGTCACTGAAGGGCACCTGGAAGTAGTGAAGGTTCTGGTGCAACATGGGGCTGACATCAGCTCCAAGAACCACGACGACCAAACTCCTTTGGACATAGCCTGCCTCAAAGGACACGAAGAAGTGACGGAGTTCTTGCTGGAATGTGGAGCAGATGCTTGCAGGAAGAACAGCCATGACACAGTGCTGCACCTGGCAGTGTCCACCGGAAACGAGGTCATTGTGAAGATGATTCTTGACCGCATGCGAAAGTCCATGAACTCTGATGAGGAATTTATCAACTGCATCAACGCTGAAGACAGCGAGGGTAACACACCCTTGATGTGGGCTGCTGGGGACGGTCACGTGGGTGCTGCCAGCATCCTGCTGAGTAATGGGGCCAACATCAACGCCAAGAACAGTCTTGGCATGACCTCACTGGACTGGGCAATTCAAAAACAGCATGTAGAAATCACTGCCATGATCTCACAACATCTTCATCTACAAACTACAGAAGAACAGTCAGTGAGCTATTAAATAGCCAAGATGAACATTTATTTGAAGTGAACATGTCTCATGTCTCATGAAAAATCTTACTTGATCTTCATGCACAAAGGACAGAACAGTCCACCATTGAATAGCCAAGATGACAACCAATAATCTTTGAGTGAGTGACGGTGCCCTTAGCAATCATCAATGTCCTTTTGCTTAACGTTTAATAGGTTGAAATTTCATGTTTTCAATTTATACAACTTTCCAATATTTTATTTTGCTAGTAAAATGGTACAATGCTTTTATTAAAATTGTACAACTTTGAAGTGAGTTGCAGTGTCCTTGGCAATCATCAATGTCCTTTTGCTTACTGTTTAATAGTTTGAAATGTAATATTTGCAAATTATACAACTTTTCTTTTTTTGTATTTTGCTAGTAAAATGGTATATTGCTATTATTAAAATTGTAGAATTTTGAAGTAAGTTGCAGTGACCTTTTCAATCATCAATGTACTTTTGCTTAACGTTTAATAGGTTCATGTTGGCAAATTATACAACTTTTCTTTTTTTGTATTTTGCTACTAAAATGGTATAATGCAGTTATTAAAATTATACAACTTTGAAGTAAGTGGCAGTGTTCTTGTCAATCATAAATGTCCTTTTGCTTAACGTTTAATAGTTTGAAATTTGAAGTCTTCAAATTATTCAACTTTCAAATTATGTATTTTGTTAGTTAAATGGTATAATACTGTTATTTAAATTATACAACTTTCCTGTTTTGATTGTAAAGTTTGATTTGATATTTCTGTTGCTGACAGGACGCAATCATCTGAATCAGTGGTTATTGATCGAAAAGTTTATCGGAATGCTCTCTGCCTTTAGCATTTATTGATAGTCAAGAAGACCGCAATTATACTATACATGTAGCTTTAACTCAATTGTGCAAGGTTGAAATTTTTTCGCTTTCTTGAAAGACTGCATATGCTGGTCTGGTATAAAAAATAGCAAAAATTAACATCCAGTAAAAACATACTTTCCAACAAAACTTGATAGTGGATCTCGAACTTTTAAACCCACTTTAATCAAAATAGCCGATTAATGTATCGATAAGGCTGGCCTAAATGGACTATAGCATAAACATATCTGATAAATTCTAAATGTTAGATTTCGCGCTAACTGTCACTTAGTGCAACTTAATCACTTTCATGATTTTCACGCCTGCATTGCATGTTTGAGAATTAAACAACATTTTACTATCAACGTTTCATATATATAAAAAAATCCTAGCTTTCTTTGACAATGAGTTGCACATTTTTGAAGTATTTGTTAAACGCAAAAGAAAATTACAATCTGGTAAGTATTGTCTATTTTATGCAGATGCTTATCCAATTTAATACTGTCATCTATCAGTGTATGTTAAAAACCAAAATAAGTTAAAATGGCAAAAAACAGCATATACTGTACGATTCTGTTTTTCATATAAATCACGAAAGTAAATCAGTGTATGCAAGTCATCAAATCACTAAAGGGGAAGATTTATTGAAAAATGTAGGTTTGTAAAACATCAGAGAGAATTGGAGAAAAACGTAAAACGAGAACAAACATGATTTAATTCTCAATTCCCAAACTCAGATGTTTTGAAAAAGCTAACCGGATTCAAAATTGGGCTGGGTAAAGGATAGAAATATGGATGTCAGCAAATTAACTTTTGAAAGGTATTGTACTAATATCAATTATAATCACTTCAATCACTACCAGGAAGTGATACTAAAATGGGTACTTATAATGATAAAATTGAAAAAGAAACTCGCCAATAGGTGAAATGCAATCTCCATCAATGGACCTTGAAAGAGACCCTGAACTAATGTTATATCAAAAGGGAGATAATAAAAATGTATATATATTTAAGCATTTTGCTCAAATATAGGTAGCATTGGCAAAAATCAAAAATTAAGTTTTGACCATTTTACGAAGACATGGCCGCCATACCTAAAACAGTATTCCCATGGGCACTGTTCGTTTTGACCGTTTTTGGTTGCATAGGTAAGCTTATATATTTTCATAATACAAATACATGCACTTAACGTATACCAGTACACTGTACATTGTACAAGTAGCCCCTTTAACAAATTACGGATATTAAAGTAAGTGTTTTGCAATGGTAAGCCAGGCACTTTAGATCTTAAACTCACTTTCAAGAGGTCGTTTTTAAGATTTATTAGTTTATAGTCGAATGACCAAGTCTTCAATCAAATTTCCCTAAATTTTCCAGGTTTTCCAGACAATTTAAAACAAATATTTTACTAATTTAAGACATGATGACATCAAAATACTGTTTTTACGTTCAATAGACATTTAAATGTAACGAAAGCAATCTAAATCTTCTTACAAGTGCTGGTAAGAGACCCAGATCAGTTGGGAAATGAAGACCTCATCTCACATGTACTGTAGGAGACCAAAATATTTGGAAAATCAGATGAAAAAATTGTAATATTAATATTTCAGAAAATGCCATAAGCAGGTTTTCAAAAATAAGGGATCTTAGTACAATTTCCTAAACATATTTTAGGAATACTGTGGATTTTGCATTGAAACCACCTGATCTCATATTCTGAATTTTGGACGTTTTCTTCTTTTGAAATATTAAAAATTATTAATACTGACACAAACTCTGTAGGCATTTTTTTTGAAAAATTATAAACGTACAACAATTTGGCAAGCATGATTCGAAATTTAAATATAACTGCCATAAGCAAAGGATTTCATGGGCACATGTATTTGGATGATATTAAAAAAATAGATTACCAATAATGTATTGTAGCGGATTTTTCATAAGTAATAGTAGAAATTTCAGTTGATGGAAAATCCGTATGTTAATTTTTTGGAAAGCTTACATGCATATCACCAGTACAGTTTTCCAGAGACACTTCTTAATGTTGTGACGCAAAAAATGTCCAAACATTATTGTGCATGTATATGAATTTCTCGACTTTACTGGTCATATCAATTTCCCAGAGTTTTCCAGGTTTCCGGATGTAAAGCAGTTATACCGTTTATAAAGCCAGATTTCAAATACCGGTATAGGGCAAAAACTCCATTTTTCCAATCTATATACTGTATAGGGTCAGCGAAATTTCAAAGCACGCCAACACCATCAACATTAAAGACACCATATACAACGATAACAGGGTCTACAGCGACACCATCTACAGCGACACCATCAACAAGGTCAACACCATGGACAAGGTCAACACCACCAGCACCAGAGAACTGGTGTTGTGCCTTCGAGGACATGGATGGTTGCTTCTGGAGCATGGATGGATGGCATTCGTCAGTGCTGGTAGTACCTGCCAGCTTTACCATTCCATCACATGGTAAACGCAGTATTTACTCACCAATACTTTTTATTGCTTAATTTCAAATCCAGATAAATCAGGATGGTCCTCACAAGTGGGGTCTGTATGTTCTGACCACTCAGATTGACCAACGCTATTAACATGGACAAATTTTACAAACATTATTTTGATAACTGTTAATAACGAAAGGAACGAACTAGACTGCATTTTCAGGAAACCTAAACCACAAATAATTAATTTTAGCGCAGTGCAAAAATTGTATAGTTAAATTAATAATTATAGGAAAGCTACTACCACGAATGTTTCAAAAATGCCACCAATAAGACAAATAATATTTCTATTTCTATCCTAGATTCTCGAATTTAGGGTCGCATTTGACATATTTCCCTGCTTAAAACAACATAACTTAACCATGTAATGCTGACTTCAGCAGCCCCTAACCGCCAGGCAATCACTGCCAGCGTACGAGCCGTTAGAAGAAGCCCACTTTCTTTTAATCCCTATGTTAAATGTGTGCAAAGCAAAACAAAATTTAAAATAAAAGGATAAATTACAACAGCTAGCAAGTGTCACAAATACCCTACTTGACGAGGATAGTTCAAATTAAATCAGTATAATATGTGCATATTTAGAGCAGGGACTATACTAAAGTACACCCGAAATTGGTTTGAAAATTAAGGGAAAGTTGTTGGCAAAATATTCAAACTATGTCACCAATAATACGAATTGTAGTTGACTAAGTGTATTTATTCGCATGGGTTATAGTTAACTTAATAACGAAGGAACTAATGTATTGAAGACACTTTTTTTAAAACACTAGTTCTCCATTAAGGGGTCATCCATAAAGGATGTCCTGGAATTTTCATGGTTTTTAGATACCCTGCCGCCCTAGTCCGGTTTTTCATACAATTCCTTATGTCCTGTCCAATTTGGAAAAAAACACTTTCCCATTGAGCAAAATATATCATAAGTGTACTAATATTATTTTATTTATAACAGGATTAGTGTTTGTATCTTCACTTAAATTTCTCTGACTATACCAGGTCTTCCAGACATTTGTTTAGAAAGTTTTCAGACAAACAATTTTTTTACGGATTTCACATATTTTCACTTCAGGAATCGCCAAGTCGTGTGTTAGCCAACCATATTTTAAAACTTTGGAATCATCAATTCGTTTGCATGTTGCATTGATGTTCTTTGCAACATTTTATTGTATTGAAGCAATTTAAGTAGTAAAAGCTGAAAAGAGCAGGCAGAAGACACAAAGGAATGTCCCAATTCAAATGCTATAAGGAAAACATTTTGGAATGTCTAAATCACAAAATGGTGGCTATTAGTCAATCTTGTTAAAGGAAATAATAAGCTTAATATTAATAATTAAGGCATTGCCATAGGCGAATTTTCTGAAAAATTACTGAAAAGAATGGATTTTTAATGTATTAGTATTAATAACGATGTCAACTTATTCAGGGTTCAGCCTGAAATGACATTTTTAACGGGGGGGGGGGGGGCGGGCCTGTCCTCCTTTCGAAATTATAAAAATTATTCACAATGATGGTTACTGTACGTTGGAGGCCATACGTTTGTTAAAAAAGTTGCTAAGTAGCCATATACCGCTTGTATTACTTGGAAAGCTGAAGGCAAAATTTTTTTTAACAGAATTCAACATCAATAATGGATTATAGTGAAGTTGTCATGTCATAAGAAATATTAGGGAAAGTGAACGATAGTGAAAACGTCATAGGCGAAATTTTTATAAAAGGTCCAATTGATGATCCGGACGTAGTTCTTCATTAATTGGTGTGTCAAATTTCATTTTCGGTATCAAGATGGTCATTATATTTGGGAGGAAGACGTTGCTTCCACTGTACTAACCAGCGTGCCAGTAACCAACGTGCCAAACTATTCAACGTTCTCAATAGATTATTTCTTCAACAGTAATGAAATCGACGAAATTAACAGTTACATTCAGTTTTCCTTTGTGGCGTATTTGGGCACTGAAGTGGTCGAAATAACATGGCCAGCAATTTCAAAAAATTCAACTGTCTGGCAAACACAATTCTTGCAAGGCCATGATGGCGTCTGCAATGGCTACTCATCCTGTGATGGAACAGTAAGTTAGGAAATATCCTTGATTCAGACAAGTGATATCCGGCAAGTGTTTGTTATCAACTACAACATTATATTTCAGTTCCATGTTAAAACAAGCAACAACGTTGTGAACAAGCAGGTAGCAGCCATCGATAACTTCAGGATTAACAATGCGCAGTGTTAAGCATGTGGTACATTTACATTTTGATTCCAATATTTGATATAATATTGTCATATTTAGAATGTAAAAGTGCTTATTCAAGTTGTTCTTTCGCCTTACAGGTCATTGGGTAAACATTGCAAAGGCCAGAAACAAGTTATTCACATATTAATTTAACGAATGAACACATTTTACAATATCAACTTTCATTGTATCGGTGTAATACAGTATATTCTTGAAATGAGCAACTTTACTGGTAATGATATATATAATTTTAGTATTATTAGCAGCAAAGCTTGTGTGTAAAGCAAAACTGATTAAATAATACGTGAACGTTGAATATTACAATTAAAAATCAAATTAAATCAGTAAATTAAAAAACCAATTTTTATATACGTGCGCTAATCACGAAACACTGTCTTCTATCAGTTTATGTTAAAATTAAAAATAAGTCAAATGACAAATGGAAAAAAACTGTTTGTTATATAATGTATAAATCTAGCAGTGTATGCAAATCATACAATCACTTAACTGGAGATTGTGTAAAATTGCGCAATTTTGTAAAAAAAAAACACACAAAGAGAATCAGAGAAAAACAAACAGAAACACATGATTTAATTCACGATTGCAAAACTCAGAAATTCAGATAAAACAAGCCGAATTGAATGACAACAAACAATTGTTACAAAATTGACCTGGGGAGGGGATCGAAATATGGTGTCGTCTACAAGTTAACTTTTGAAACATATTGCCAATATCAATTGTAATCACATCGATTACATAATATACTACATGTATAAAGCGATGATGAAAGCAAAGTTGAGTTTCATAAAACCACTACTAGGAAGTGATACTAGCCAAGACACAAATAAATGATGAAATTGAGAAAGAATTTTGCCAATGGATGAAATGTAATCTCCATTAATTTACCTTGAAAGATATCTAGGAATTAATATTTTTTCAATAATAAGGTTGCCAAATAACAGTCAACACGGAGATAATAAAACCGTATATAAGCTTACATTTGCGCATTTTACTAATAAACAACTTTGGAAAAATCATCAACATTGACAAAGTAAAAAATTTCATTTTGACCATTTTAAAAAGACATGGCCGCTATTCCTAACACAGTATTCCCATGGACACTGTTCGTTTTGACGATGCTTAGCTGCATAGGTAAGCATATGTTTTCGTTTTACAAATAATTATTTAACTTATTCAATTTGATACAGGATGGCATTTGATAAATTAGCTTATTCATTCATCAAACCTAAGGGCTTTGCAATGGTAGGCAAGGCAAGTCTAAATTTCATAATACCTGTAAATGCACATGACAATTTTTCAAAATCTAGGGTCAGCAAAATTTCAGGAAACCGTAACATATACAGAGTTAACGCCAACATATTCGTGGCAGCCGACACCAACACCTACACCAACACCACCGCCAGCACCAGAGAACTGGTGTTGTACTTTCGAGGACATGGATGGCTGCACATGGGGCATGGATGGATGGTATTCGTCAATACTTGTGCTACCTGCCAGTTTCTCCATTCCACAACATGGTAAACAAAGTATTTTTTCATCAACACCTTTTATGCTCATCTCTCAAATCTCAAAAACAAATTGTGATGGTCCTAAATAAAGGATTGTTAAGTTTGATCAATCATATTGACCAAAGCTGTTTTGGGTTACAAGCCATCTTTATCCTGTGAATTTGCAAAATATCTGAACTGAAAATGTTTATAATGAAAGGAACGCTATTGGCAGAATTTTCAGACAAACTGAACGACAAAAGGTGGATTTTAGCACGCGATGCAAAAATTGCATATTAAAATTAATAATTAAGGGAATGTTGCTGACAAAAATGTTCCAAAAATGGCATCAAATTAGCAGAAAAACTACCGGACAAAATAAACCACAAATGATGGGTTTTAGTCACACTTCACTATACAATTGTTCGTAACATTAATAATTAAAATAAAGCTGCTTTTGAAAAATGTTTCAAAAATGCCAGCAATAATACAGAAGATTATCAGAAAAGCAAAACCACAATTGATGGATTTTAGGACATATTTCAATATAGAAATTGTTCATAAAATTAATAAATAAGGGAAAGCTGCTTGTACAAATGTTTCAAAAATACCAGCAGTAATACAGAAAACTATCAGAAAAACAAAACCACAATTGATGGATTTTAGCACATATTTCAATATAGAAATTGCTCGTAAAATTAATACTTATGGGAAAGTTGTGGTCAAATGTTTCAAAAATGCCACCAATAAAACATATTGGGGTAGACGGTATAGTATAATCCCTGTTCCAAATTGGAACATAATATACATGTATTGGGTATATTTCAACTACTTACCCAGCAGACTAGAATGAAACCAATCCTTGATGTTGGAAGATATATATGTTTTTGTTTAAAACCACCTAAACTAACATTGTAATATCTGCCATAGCTGCCCCCTAACTTCCAGGCAACCACTCTGAGCCTAGGAGCCGTTAGGTGCAGCCAACTTTCATTTAGTCCCTGTGCTAAATATGTGCAAAGCAAAATTAAATAACTAAATAATAATTAAAATGATAATTTCTGACAGTTAGCAAGACAGCAACTGAACTGATCACTATTGTATAATAAGTGCACATTAGGAGCAGAGACCATACTAAAGTACACCCAAAAATACTTGAGTGTAGCATAAAAATGGATGAATTATTTTACCAATAATACTGATTGCAAATAATACTGATTTACTCTCAAATTGCAAATAATATGAATTTACACTCAAATGCTTTATCTACATTAATAACGAAGGGAATATTGAAAACGTTTTTGAAAAACTTAGTTAAAAAAATGCATTTTAATGCATTGCAAATAGTTGTCCATTCATTAAGTTATCACAATCTTATTTTTGTTAACAAGACGGTCATTTCCTGTGGGAGGAAATTCTTGCTACCACTGGACTGACCAGCGTGCCAGTCATCCACGTACCAAACTATTCATCGTTCTCAATCGATTATTTCTTCAACACACAAGAAATTGATGGAGAAAACAGTTATATTCAGTTTTCATTTGTGACTGATTTGGGAACTGAAGTGGTCGAAATAACATGGCCAGCAATATCAACAAATTCAACTGCCTGGCAAACACAAACCTTGCAAGGCCATGGTGGCGTCTGCAATGGCTACTCATACTGTGATGGAACAGTAAGTTAGGCAATAGCAGTGATTCACTCCTTAACCTTGATTTCTGACAAAGTTCTTTATCGATCTACAATATTAATTATATTTCAGTTTTCTATTAAAACAAGCAACAACATTGTGAACAAGCAGGTTGCAGCCATCGATAACTTCCGTGTTAACGGTGTGCAGTGTTAATAAGCTTATATGGTACGTTTTGGTAGAAATATTTTATATACATGTATATTGTTATAAATCGAATATAAAAGTAGTTATTAACGTTGTTTTTTGTGTTACAGGCAACAGTAAACATCGGCGTAAGCCAGAAACAAAATATTAATATACTATTTTTGCAGACTTTGTGTAGCTCTTTTTAACATTGTTTTTGTGACGGATTTTTAACTTTTATCAGAACTATTTTAACAAGCTTTGTTAGCCTATGTATTAGTTGAAAATCAACTAGCATACATGTATGTTTTTTCACTATGTGGAAAAATAAATTATTATTGTTATTTAATTTAACGAATATTGACGTTTGACAACATCAACTTCCATTGTATAATATGTAATTGAAATAAACAGCTTTACTGTAGTGTAACAAATGCTGGTATAGCATTATCAGGAAAGTGTGGGATACAGCAAAAAATTGGTGAAAAAGTGACAATTTTGATTTTTGTTAAATAAAAATTATGAACACATGGGAATGTGAAAAAATGAAAATCGGGGAGAAAAACAATTGGGGCTTTAAAGATGGCTTCGATGGCTTTGGGCTTTCCAATGAAATTACAGCATATGAGATTTGGTTAGAAATGATTTTTGAACTACACAACAAATCGTTTCAACGAAAATTTTACAAAAAATTAATAAACAGATATAGACGCACATGATAAATATATCTAGTGATGCCACGCCTTATAGTATGTTTATAAAATTAGGGTCAACATTTGGATTCTTTGCAAGGCATGTTAAACATAAATTGCCTTAGAGATAACTTAGATCTACGTATATCTACTGATAAAATACACTAATTTATTTATCACTGTGAATCTTTTCCGATAATCTGGTGTGATGAAACCGTGCATTCTATAAATATTGACAAAAGCTCAAATTTTTGAATATTCGACTTATTTAAAAACAGATTCTAATTTAGCAACACATGTATACTGTACATGTACAGAGCATATAGGCGAACAACACCTACTGTTTTGTGAAAATCCTGACCTCTAACGATGACCACTTCCAAAATTTAAAAAAATGTATTAATAAATGCATCACTGCTTGAAAATATATTTTTAAGATCATCAAATGCATTTATAAATATACCAAACAATTGAATGTATTGGTATATTAAATTTTACAATCGTACACTGGTTAATATGAAATACTCATAAAAATACAATGCAAATGGGCTCTCAAGAATTATTTGCTCATTACTTTAATTAACATCTTAAATTATGCATTTGGATCGAGACATGAATATGAAGACAAAACATTTGCAAATCAGGGTGTCTACTAATTTCTGAGCACGTAATTCCCTGAGTTTTCCAAGTTTAAAATAAGATTCCCTGAGTTTTCCAGGTAAGTAGACACCCTGTAAGAATATTTGTAGTAATACACGTGGTACATTTTCAAGTGTTTTGATTTTTGTATGATCATTTACATGTACATGTACTAGGGCTCAATCTACATATATTATAAAATGCATTTGTACATGTATTTTAAATAATACATTTAAAATGCATTTTTTCTATATGTGTTATGAAAACCACAACTTCACATCACAT